>JAJPUD010004820.1:94758-181696 GCA_023553655.1 Myrmecobius fasciatus | reverse complement strand
GGGGAAAAGCTTGGGGAAAAAAAAGTTTTTGCAAAGGTCAATGTAGAAAAATCACTCGTATGTTTTGTAAATAAAAAGCTTTATAAAAAAAAAAAAATTGGAACTGAGATCCTGACTCCAAATTTTAGTTTCTTCAATTTGCTTCTTTGCTTAATTCTTAAGTAAATCATTTCAATGCAGCTTCTCAGTTCAACTTAATAAATATCTACTAAGTACACACCGTGCAGGGCTCTGACAGGCTAGCTAGTAATGAAAAGTTTGGACATGTAGAGGAGAGACAGGTAAGCTTCTTCCCCCTGCTGACAGAGACACTGCTAGGAGCCTTTATATGTGTAAGAAGGGATGTGTCTGGCTACGAAGGAACCTACAAACTCCAGGAAGAGAAAGAGACCACACGGGAACCTGGAGAGAGGCCTATGCACTCATACAGTGCTTAGAGGGATCCACCTGCGCCAAGTAGTAATCCCCAAAGATGCTAAAATGACGACAGAGACACAGGAGACAAGAAAGAATGAATTGTGCAAATATGCACACAGTGGGACTGTGTCCAAAGCTTGCAAAAGTGCAAGCATTCTGGGGCCACTCCCTGGACAGGTTGAGCCTCAACACATGAAAAAAGCAAAAGATGGAGCTTCAACAAGAAAAATAAAGAGAGACAAGAATCTCAAAGAGCATCAGGGCAGGAAGCTGGAGTGAAAGGAAACTGAACTACGAGCCACATACACTGAGGAACTAAGAAGTGAAAAGCCAATGTGCAGGAGCGCAGGATAAAGGGAAACGAAAACGTCAGTCATACCTTGAGTTATTTTCCCTTAGATTAGATGGGGTCTTTCAGGGAAGTCTGATGAACTTACTAACAATCCTGACCAAAACCAAGACTCTATGCTAAAAGGATTGTGTGGCTCCCTGTGGAAAGGTCAGAGAATCTTCTCAACTGTCTATGAGCTCAGAGATAAAATCATTTTGTCAGATGAAGGAAAATTGGTATCTGATTTCTCATTAGCTTAAGCACTTGTTTAAGCTCTTTTCTGAGAAACAGAAATAAAATTTCCCCATGAAAGTACATGAACCAGAAGGTATTTTTTCGTTGTTTTTCTTATGTTTTGCTTTGAGTTTGTTTTTCTGTGAGAAAAGAAAAATTGACATTACCAGGGTTTCCCTAAGTGGAAATATAAACTAGAGAGGTTTATAAGAGCCTCATTACATCCTTGCCCACATTGGCAAAAAATAACATGCCCCATAACAGGGGTCAGAGCCCAACAAACAAAGGTTATAGATAAAACATAGCCCTGGTCCTCACAGACAAGTATCAAATTTTCTCAGTTATCCTCAGGTATTGGTGGTGGAAAAGCCTTATTTTCGAGTTCAAGCTCCCTCCACTGGTGTTCCAAAAGTTAAAAAAAGTTGGATCAAGTTTGTATGGATGAGGGTAGGAATACAAAAAGGAAAACACCCCCATCAGTTAAAGGACAGGCCTAGGCAACTCAAAGCCCCTAGAAACAAGTGTATAAGCTAAAAAGGCTTAGGCAGTAAGAGGAAAAGCCTCAAAATAGAGGGAGTTTTTATATAGCCCTCCAAAAGGAAGAGTTAAGATTTTTAAACTGGTGAGTCAAAGGATCACAGAAACTAAACTGTAGCTCTTCTAGCTCCCTAGTAGGTGACACCATGGGTTAACACCTCTACATGAGAAGTAGTTACCTGAATCTCTATATGTGGAGGAAGCGATGCCTACTGTAAATCCTTGTGACAACAGCAGTCCCGTGGCTCTGGGGGAGTGATACAGCAAGCTTTTTAAAACAATTACAGCTATTTAAAAATTTTGGTCCCAAGGCAGTATCCAGTTGCTATGACAACATCAGCTCTCCAAGGAAACCCAACAACTTATGTGGTTGTTCCCCTCTTCCGGGCTGGCTACATATACACCAGAAGGCAGCCATGAATGCCACAAGATGCTTCTACTAAAAAAAGGTTACTCTAGGACGGTAGCAGCTCCTTCCCAATACCAAATTATGAAATTATGATCACCAGGAATTCTAAAAGTAGATGGAGAGACACTCCACACACACACCTGAGACATGCATGTCATATATTCATATAAATGTCTATACACATATACACATGTCATATTCATATATGGATATTGTCTAGATCAGTCATATTTATGTATGTATATATCTATGGCATACATCCATATCTACATATGTATATATGTATCTATATAGATCTATACACCTGATCCAAACAAAATATTAATACTATTGTAGAGGACAGTTTGAAATTCCAGTTCAATCATTTTAGAAAATATACAGATGAAATTCTGAATATTTTGGCTCAGACTGGTTCAAATAACTTTAGTTTGGCTCAGAAAGAGGCATGAATATTTCATTTCAGGATTCAGCAAATGAATCCAGTTCATTGTGGCATTTGCTTCACAGTTCAATTAAAAAAAAAACAAGCATGAGACAGATATACACACAATCATCCCCCTCTTCAGCCAATGAAAGAGAAAATTGAGTCTGGATAAAAGAATCAGCATTTATATGAGATATATGTATCTCAAAAGTCTGTTGAGGGGGAAAATGTTTAATAGGCATTCCTAAGCCTACATTCCTAATCTTTGTGGTTTTCTTCTTGGGACTGATTTCACTGTATCCCCCGTTTTATCTGTTCAATTGCTACCCATTCTTCAAGGCCTATATCCTACTCAGAACTTTTAAAGAAATAGAGTAATTTAGACCATATATACTATCCTCCATAGGACAGGGCCTGGACCTGTGATTTCAAAGGTATAGGAAACTCCCTGGTGGAAAAAAAAAAAAAAAATTCCTCTTCCCAAGTAGGTTAGCATTTTCTCTATCTTGGAGAGGTCAGTCGAGTTGCCCAGGATCAAATAGCCAACATGTGTCAAGGGTAGGACTTGAACCCAAGTTTTCCTGGCTTTGAAGGCTGATTTTCTATCCGTTATGCCATGCACTTCGGCATTATATATTATATAGCTGCAAACATTTAACTTCATACATAGGGGATAGTTGTTACATATACATTGAATGAATGATAGGATGAATGAATAGATTCTGAATTGATCAATTTAGCTCACTCGGTCCAGCTTCATGGCATCCTCACCAAGGCTGAGTAACAAAAGAATTCAGGTAGGGAGTAAAGCTGGTAGCTTTTACTTCGGAACAGAGAGCTGTCCAGAGAAGGAGAGAGAACTCATAATCTAGTTCCAGCTCAACCAGAGTGGGATCTTGTACAAATCATTTACCTGTCTCATGAGTTACTTCATCTACAAAAGTGAAGTTAATGTTACCAAGTTTCTACTTTGTAGAATTATGGAATTCCAAAAAGATATAATGAATATGCTTTGAAAAGTATATTGTATCATATAATTATTAGTATTATTACTTGATCAACAATTCTGGAAATGAATTATGTAAGACCAGGGTTATCGGTGAGCAAATATGTGGGAATATAGGACTATGATCCAGTAAGGAAAGACTCTGGGGTTTCAGAGATAAATTATAGATGGGGAAATCAGACATTCTGGGTCAAGAAAATTAAGGGTTATGCCTTTGCAGGGAAGAATAATAATAAGGATAAAAATACTATCTTATGAGACTCTTCTGAGTCAAGAGAATCAGGGGCTATATACCTTTGTAGATGGTAGCAAAAAAAAAAAAAAAGGGAGGGGAAGCACCCATATTCTAGGGTGACAGCTATTATGGGAAGGGGTCTTTACCAAAGCAGATTCTAAATGAAGCAATTGTGATAATTCATTACTATAAAGAAACAAGTTTAATCATCCAAAATAATCATCACAGGAAAGCAAAGAATAGAATATAAAGTCTGCTGATCAAATATGTATGTATGTATACACACACACACACACACACACACACACACACACACACACACCCTTCCTTCTCTGGGAAATTAGGTCATAGCATATCTGGGAAGGAAAACGTTACAAAAGTCTTTCCCCTGAGTTCAACAACCTCCTCCCAAATAATGAAGCTTTACTGTAGCATCCAGAGAGAGAACCTCTTACTAGACAGGATAATAAAAATTTATTTTCATTTTGGTATTAATAATTTTTAAAAATCAGGGCAAGGACCTCTGGATACCATTCAAAAAACACTATGTAATGTTAGTGATACTTTAGACACATACAACAGCTTATTTCAGTGAGGGCAAAAGTCCTTTAAAACGATTACTTTTCCTTCTTTTGTAGAGACATCTAATCCCATTTAACTTGCAGTGAAAATGAGGCACAGAGGTGAAGGGATCAGTCATGACAATATACAGTCTCTCTGTACCAGAGTCAGAAATCCTGACTTTTCCACCAAGGTGCTGCCTATGGCCAGGACTAAAAGCAAAGTCTCTCTCATGGCCAACATCATCATTATTTCTAAGGGGTCCATTTGCAGAGGCTTTGGGTAAGCAGACCCTGAGAATTCCTTCTGATGTGCTGGTTCTCTTGCATGGACTTCCCAGCAATCAATATTCATCAGCCCCTCAACATATTTCCTCCCTTCCCTTAGCCACACCTTTCATCCTTCCCACCTGCCATACTCCTATACATGATCCCAGCCCTCCTTGCAGAAAGCCAGCTGTACAGCCTCATGTACATCGTCTACCACGTGGGATGCTTCTAACAGGCTGGAGTCAAAGACGAAGTCTCGGTGGCCGTGGAACGTGGTCTCTGTGTGTGTCAGGGAAGGATCGTATACCCCACTACGTACTAGGATGGACATGCATCTCTCTGCCATTGGTGGTCCCTGCTTTCTCTCAATCACGGCATAGCGTTCCTGTATTTCACTCTTCCCGTGGTTCTGCAGGTAGCGGTTGTACAGATTGGCGCCATATACATCAGTCACTGGATTATCACTGGGCAAAGGCAGCCAGAAGAAGAAAGCAAATCAACTTAAATTGAGCAGCCAAAAGACAGAACTTTGGAAAAGAATGGGGAGAACTGGGGAGAGAGGAAGGGTGGCAGGGGGCAGATGGTACAGGGCTAAGGTCAGAGGTTTAGAAGAGGAGATGACTCAAAGCATTACCCAATAGCGTAGAGTCTGCGGATGGGGGCCTGCCAGCCCCTTCTCTCTGCCTGCTTCCTGATCAGGGATTCTGCATACTGGTAGGTAGTGATATTGGGTTTGCCTGCCAGGGCTTCATATTTCAATTCCTTGCCCGTTATTTTCTGATAGATGCTCTCCAGACAGAGAAGAAAGGTGCCATGGCCAAACCTGACCAAGAAGATAATTCATCAGCTCACCTTCAACACCTGCTCATTACTTCCTCTCAATGGAATTCCTATGTCAACCTCATCAGAACTTCCTCCATCAACTGTAGTCTAGCAACAGTGGTCCTTTTAAAACTTTCAATTAAAATGCTTTGTCATGAATCTATTGAAGTAACTAACATTTAAGTAACCACCACCATTCCCACAACTCCCGTTTTACGTTATTAGGAAAGCAACATGGTGCCATCACTTCACTGGAGAGGTGAAGAACTATGGTGAGGAACTCAGATTCAGACTGGTTAGTTTCAAAGAAATGTTTTTCCTTCTTTCCTCTTTAAAAAATTCTTTGTTATAAAGGATGACTTTCTGGGGAAGAGACATAGAATATATTAGAAACTACAGTAATATAAATAAAAATATAAGTTAAAATATTTTTTAATTTAAAAATAACAGTTGTATTCTGGCATAAAGCCATATGAAAAAAGATGTATTTTTAATTTGGTTAAAATGTAGGGAAAATGCACAACTATGACACAGATCTTAGAATTTCAGAATAAAACTCATACCTTGCTGTGACTGACCTACAGCCCATAAACCAAGAATTATCCTAATTTCAGGCAAATAAACCAGTCTCTTGAGTGCCAAATTCTAAAGCACTCAGAAAATGACTGACTCACAGAAATTAAACCAAAAATGTCAGAGCACTGATCCTACTCTAAAGGCTATTTGGCTGAAAGAAGTAGGGTTATTTAACTAACAACCTATTGAAAACTACTGTCACGACTGGCAGAATATAAAAGCCACAAAACTCCCCTATCTAGCAATTATAGAGAAAAGGAGAAGAAGCAGGGAAAATCCAGACAAGAATTATATTGTCTGCTGCTGGGGTAAACCTGTTTTATTTGGGTGATTTCTATACAACACTGTGAATACTGACAGAGGTCTAGCCTCTGACCTGACCTTACAATTTCCTATGAAACTTGATGACTCTAAGCTGTTTCTATCATTTCTAGATATAATGAATATTTCTGGGCCTTCCCAACTTTCCTCTTAGAATAAAATGGGCCTAAAATGAGGAAGTACCTGTGACATAGAAATTCACCTGGCAAATTAGATAAAGGGCTGGCGTCAGAGCCAGGAAAACCTGGGTTCCAGTCCTGCCTCCAACATGTACTTGTTGTGTAACTGAGCAAATCACTTACTGCTTCCATGCCCCAGTCAACTCTCCAAGACAAGTAAGATGGCAATCCAAAATAATGGAAGAAATCTAACCTGGGAGAGTTCCCTTTATCAATGAGATCATACAAGTCTAATCTCTATCCCTTATCCCTACAGTAATTACTATAAAATATGAATTAATTTGTGACCCTCAAATTCAATTATACAATATTTGGGAAAAGGTAGAGGAAGGGAAAATGTTTGAATTTGTGGTGTTTACATTCTTCAGATACCTCTGTCTGTGTTTTACAAGCTATCAGTCTCCTCTATAATTTCCTTCAAAGACTGTGTTACTTTCTTTATATCCTCCTTGTATCTAACATGGTGTCTTGACCATTAAGTATTTTCTAATTGACTGAATTATGTAAAGAGAAATGTGAAACCTACTGCAAGGTTCCCAGACATGGAGAAAAACAGAAGCCCTTCCTAGCTTGGGAGCTAAATTCTCATAGTATCAGAATAAAACCTAGAAGACAGTGGCTATGGATGAGTAGGACAGAGCCAGAGGCCAAGATCAAGGCTTCAAGGTTAAAGGAAACAATTCTTCACCTGGGCATCTTAGCTTCAGCCAT
The DNA here is from genome assembly GCA_023553655.1 of Myrmecobius fasciatus. Classification (NCBI taxonomy): domain Eukaryota; kingdom Metazoa; phylum Chordata; class Mammalia; order Dasyuromorphia; family Myrmecobiidae; genus Myrmecobius; species Myrmecobius fasciatus. Next base: position 174,664 of record JAJPUD010004820.1, on the reverse strand, counting down.
CCAAAGGAGATCCATGTTGCTGGTCAGTACAGGAAGATGAGGATAGGGGGCTACTGCTAGTCCTGTACCAGGGTTTCCATTGCTGAGAAGGACATCTATGATAAGTTGGAGACTTGTTTCCCATCGGACTGGCTCTCCAAGGAGGAGCACCCCTTGAAACAACAACAGAAACAAAAAACAAAACCACATAAAGATAAGGGTTTTGTAAGATATTTACTCTCTGCAATGAGTTGGAACGAGACCCTAATGAAGGCTGACTCAATACCATTCAAATGAAAAATTCCTCAGCTCCAGTTAAGTTATTGTGCCTTTGGCACAGCGACCCCAATGAACCTTGTAGAAAACCATTTAGTCATTTATTCAAGCTGATTTAAATTTTTTTCTTTGCAATCATGCAGAAATAAGCCTTGGTTTTGTGCCTATCTGCTCCATTCCTACAGCTTTCTCTCATGTTAAGAGGAAAACAACATAGTGTCACTGAAAGCATACCTGACTAGGAATCAGAGGACCTAGATTCTGTTCTTGGTTCTGACACTGGAAATGAACATATAGCTGAAATCACTCTGAGCCTATTTCTTCTTTTGGAAAATGAAGGCCCTGGGCTATATGACTTCTAAACTCAGAGTCTAATTGCTTTGGAAAAGTTGGGTCTTCCATGGAGTAAGGGAAGAAATTTTAATTTTAATCCCCCTAAGCTGGCTTACAAAATTGAGAGGCTGAGGCTGAGAGATCAAATCAACTCAGAGGACTTCACTTACCTTCTATGGGGGGGAAGTCAGTCATCAAGGGAGGCTGTCAAGAGATAAAGAACAGAAGCTGTCAATGGGACTGAGTCATACTGAAACTTCACACCCAATTCAAATTTCAGGTTTGAGAAGGGAGCATCTCAGCCCAACCAAAAACAACAGAAGAAAAAACAAGGTTGTTAGATGGGATAGGCTTGAGTAATAGAGCCATAGAAATAAGAGGGCTATTTGGTTTTTAAAAGCAAAGAATCCTTGAAACACATGAAGTAATGGGTCTGTCTTGGAGCAAGATACTTGGGAAGAGAGTTGAAGATATGGGTTAGCTGACACTGGAAAAACCCATTATGGGGAATCCATAGATACTTAAATAGGCTAGACTGAGTTTCTAATGCAACATGACAAATATGAAAATATGTTTACAAGTATTTACATGTATAATCTATATCGGATTGCTTATTGTCTTGAAGAGAAGGGAAATAAGAGAGGGGAAAAAATTAGAACACAAAATTTTACAAAAATGAATGTTGAAAATTATCTTTACACGTATTTTTAAAAATAAAATTGGGGGAAAAAACCTAATAAATAAGAAAAAGGAATGGATTAGACCACTATTTGTTTTGTAAGGTGTAGCAGGTAGATTATGGTAATTAAGATATTTGGGGATACTTTTCCCATTTTAGTGGTCTAAAAGTTGACTAGGTAATATCATAATATCTGGGAGGAAGGAAAGGAGACTTAGCCCTGGTACAAGTAATGGAGTGACTGACCCAGTGTTGGATATAATAAAAAATAAAACTATTGAAGAGTTTTAGGAAATATGAAGAGTCATAAAGCTCTGCAACACAAAGGATAACTATCAAAAATCCTAATCGGAAAGGTCATAAGGTGATAAAGACAGATGGAAGACACTGGTGGAAGGAAAGGGAGGAGAGAACACTGGGATATTAGATTCTAGAGGAGGACAGATTCCAACCCAATGATGTCCCCAATACCATAGTCTTTGGTCTTCGTTCTAGATCAACCATGTCAAGTATAGGAAATGTTTTTCTCAATTCGTCAACAGTAATCACATTCTGGAAACCCAAGCTGGACCATGAAATTAAGGAAAAAAAGTCAGATAAATAAGTTTTGTTGCCACCTCATCAGGAAGGCCGTTTTCAAGTCAGAGCAAGAGAAATAATGATTTTACTTATTGCAGCTCCTCATCATATTATGAACAATGCAGTACTAAGCAAGTTGAATGAACAAAAATCTTTAGTCATTACACTATATTAATTCTATTATTTACATCATCAGAGAAAAAGAGAGCAAAAACTTTATAACAGTATTTTTTGAGGGGGGACAGAGGGAATCTGGACTGAGATTTTATCAGTAGAGGAATGTCTGTGTATAGAAACATCCTCTATCCCATCAACAACTTCAGTAATTTAAAATCTTAAGAGAGGGACCTGGAGTACCAAGGATTAGTAGACTTGCCAGTGATCAAAAAACAAGTATATGTCAGAAACATACCTTGAACTCCATGCCTGGCCTATAGCCATTTTCTCTCTTAAACCAATGGATCTATAATTAGGTTTGTCTTTGGAATATCTTTGTAACACCAAAGAAGTCACTCCCAACTAGGATGCTTGGGCAGCAGGGGAAGAAAACCTTAAGTTAGAAAAAAAAACTACTACAATATATATAATTGGTAGCTGCTGCTACCTACTGCTAAAGGAAACAGTTTGTCAAATACTATTTGTCAAGCACATCAATCATAAGGATCTTATCCGGCCACAACAGCCTAAGAGTTTAAAAAAAAAAAAAAAAGAAAAAAGAAAAAACTCTTACCAAAAAAATGAATCAAAGAAACTGCTCAGAGATTATGTATCAGTAGGATTCTTGCTGCCTCCCCCAGATTTGGGTAAGGGAGGAGTCTCCTCATATACAAGTGGCCTTGGTTGGCTGCAGGCAGCAGAATGACACTAGGTCATGAGGTATGGGAGAACGAACAGTGGACCAGGAGTCAGAACCTGGAGTGGTCTGAAGTAGGTCTGATGCTTCAATTAAATTCAATAAATTTTTATTTATTAAATACTCACTATATGACAAGGCTACTGTGCTAGGCTCTGAGTAGAAAAATACAAAAATGTCTAAAGTCCCTGCTCTCAATGGATTTATATCTTCCTAGGGGAGAAAAAGTGCAGAAAGACAAAATGGGAAAGGAATAGGTCCTGGACCTGTGATTTCACAAGGACAAAGAACTTCCCGGTGGAAAAGCTCTAACAATGCAGGGTAGAACCTTCTCTGAAATTCATTTGGGAGAGTAGCCTAGAACATGTAATGGCTAGCTGATTTGGACAGGATGTGTATTGTAGTGGCTCTGCAGCCAGGTTTCCCTGGCTTCATACTATAAAATATGTAGGAAGCAACTACAAGGTCATGGTAGGGGTGGAGGTTGGGAGAGGGACACACTAACAACTTAGAGGCTTAGGAAAGATCCTGCCTAAGAGGTGAAAGGTGAGCTGAGTCCAGGACCTAAGGATTCAAGGAAAGGAGAGTGTTCCAGATGTGGAGACAACGTATGTGAAGGAGGCAGAAGGTAATGGGGAAGGAACCATAGGTTAGGGCAGTTTGACTAGAAGATTTCAGGACATGAGGGGCAACAGAGATGAAGGAGAAGGACTAGACCTGGGATTCATTGGTATAGGGGATTCCCAAGTGAAGAAACTCCCTCCCCTAGTGCTGGTCAGCATCTTCTCTGAAACAGTCAAGAGGGAATTGCATACCATTTATAAGTTAAATGACTTGATCAAGGTCACTCAACCTGACTGCGTCAGAGGAAGATCTGAACCCAGGAATCCCTGGCTTTGAGGGGGAGGCATAAGGAAGCAGCGTGAAATAGGGATGGAAAAACAATTTAGAGCCAGATTGTGAAGGGTTTATAATGCCAGAATTTTATTCCAGAGGTAATAAAGAACCACTGAAATTGAGCAGGGAAATGACCCCAGGAGGATCTGTGCATTAAGAATAACAATGTGAGGACTCCTTGGATGAAGGAGAGAGAGACTTGGAAGAGGGAGAAAAGTTGGGGGCTGTTGTCCAGCACAGGCAAAAAGTGATAAGAGCCTGAAACAGGAGGGACATGGGCAGACAGAGGGGAGGAGGATGGCTGGCTTTGTACCTGAGCCACAAATGGTTTCCCTGGTTGCACCCCCGGCTGCTGGAGTGGCGCAGCCTCAAAAGAAACAGGGAAATTAGAAAGAGAACTGGATTAAACAGGGAAAAATAATGATTTTTGTAGTCATACAATCTGTCCGGCATTAGTCATGAAATCATGGGGAAAGCACTTAAACCCTTGCTTCCTCATTACAAACCAAGAATAATGCCACGTGGACCACCCGTGTCACACAGAACATGGGAGGAGTCAGAAGATCCTGGTTCAAACCCCACCTTTGCCAATTATTACTTCTATGACCTTGAACAAGTAACTGTCCAAGAGTTAAAATGAACCAAAGGAACTACTCAGAGACTAGGTATCAATGACACACATCCTACTCTCATAGTCACCAGTATTTGGCAAGTAACAAGAACTCTGTTCTCAGGAAGGGCTATGGGAAAAAATACTTGGTCTAGTTCAGTCTGCAGATAGATGACAATTGGGAGGGAGGGGCGACAGGAGGAGTGAAGAAGATGAGCCTGAGAGAGGGAGTAATTGGGGACTATAAGGAAGCAGATAGTCTTTTTTAGCTCTTAATTCTATGATCCTGCAGGATTATGATGAAGAGCTTTATAACTGTAAAATAGTTTATTAATGTTTATTAGTAGTAGCATAAAGGCTAAAATTAATAAAGACCAAATCAACCACTATTCATTGAGCTTACACTGGATACAAAGCACTGTACTTAACTCCACATCAAAGAAAGGACAGGAACTAGAATACAAAAAAGTACAATCTGATTGAAGAATTAAAATATATGGCAACATAGGAACACAAATATGTCAAAATATTGCCCAAAGGACTATCAAACTGCCATTTTTTTTTTTTTGGCATACCCTTTGATACAACAGTGTCTCTACTAGGTCTGTATCCCAAAGGGATTTAAAAAAAAGGGGGTGGGGGGAGAGGACCCATATGTGCAAAAATGTTTGTAGAAGCACTTTTTGTAGTGGGGCAAGGAACTGGAAACTGAATGGATGCCCATCAGTTGGGGAATGGCTAAATAAGTTATGGTATATGAATGTTATGGAATATTACTCTGTAAAAAACTATCAGCAGGATGATTTCAGAGAGGCCTGGAGAGACATTAACTGATATTAAGTGAAGTGAGTAGAACCAAGAGAACATTGTACACAGTAACAAGAAGATTATAAGATGACAAATACTGATGGGCATGGCTCTTTTCAACAATGAAGTGATTCAGGCCAATTCTGATAGACTTGTGATGGAGAGAGCAATCTGCATCCAGAGAGAGGACTGTGGAGATGAATGTGGATCACAACAAAGCATTGTCACCATTTTCCATATTTACTTGTTTTGTTTTGTTTTTTCCATTTTTGATCTGATTTTTCTTGTACAGCATGATAAATGTGGAAATATGTGTAGAAGAATTACATATGTTTAACCTACAATGGATTACTTGCTGTCTAGGGCAGGGGAATGGAGGAAGAACAATATGGAACACAAGGTTTTACAAGGGCAAATGTTGAAAATTATCTTTGTATATATTTTGAAAATAAAAAGCAATTATTAAAAAAAAAAAAAGAAAAAGAAAGAAAAGAAAAAGAAAAAGCCATGTCAGAGGATATGGGTTCAAATTGTTGTGAACTACTTGTTTTGCAAATGTCACCTCCCCTTTATAAACCTCTATTTCTTCATCTGTAAAATGGAGATACTGGACTAGAAGGTCTCCAATATTTCTTACCAGTCTAAATACAATGATTCTATATGTGCCAAATGAGTGGACCAGCCATGAAGCATTACTGATACTTGAAGGTGAAAAATAACAATATGGATCCAGGGAGCCAGAGAAGTATTTACAAACAGAATGGACTAAGACTTGATGGATGAATAGGAGCTAGATTGAAAGGAGCCCAAGGGAAGGAAAAGAAGATGAAGTGACTCCCAGGCTCTGTATATGAAGATCAAAGAGCGGGAATTTCGAAGCCAGCTCTGGGACAATAGGATCCACCTGCTACCTCCCCACTCAGTTCTTCCATAAACTTCACAAAGGCTAAGGGCTCCTATCACAGCTTCACACAGCTCCAGTGCTGCCAAAACAATGATGCTGCTACACAAACAATGGACAGTTGGACTTCACCTAAATGCTATTGTGTCACCATACTATTCATTCTCTTCTTTGCCTCTCCTATTCTACTTCATGCTGGCCCATGGCCCCTTAACTATCATTCCCTATTAGTAATTCTTCCTCTTTTCCAATCCAACCTCAGGAAGAGAATAAAGCTCAATGAAAACTACATAGGCTAAAGTATGTGTATGTATGTATGTATGTAGTAGGAAAAGTGTCACATGTAGGACTGACTTCCTATCTTACAGTACATGAATCTTGATGCATGTCAGTAGGAGCATGGGGGATAAAGAAGGAGGTCATGGGAAACAAGGGAAACCTGGAGGAAGAACAACCATGGAATCTCAAGTGAAAGGGGCCTCGAAGGTCATCAAGAACATTCCAGACCTAAATAGGAACCCATTCAAAAGATTCTCTACCTAACAAGATATTACCTAGACTCCATTTGGAAACCTTTAGTGCTCAAGATTTACTGGCCAGTAGTTCTGTCTTAACAGTTTTTTGTTTTGTTTTGTTTTTTTAAATCAAGTCAAAATCTGTCCTTGCATCTTCAACCCACTTCTCCTAGTCCTATCCTCTAAGAGGGAGCCAACTGGAACAAATATTTGAAAACAACTATCAAACCTTCATAATGTTTGAAATAAGTGGATTTAACTTTCTGTTGATGCAAATCTTTTAAGTGATTTTTGTGACTATACCTGTGAAAATGGCTCTCAACAAAGTCATCTGTTATTTCTTAATCATCAAATTCAAGGACATCTTCTCAATCCTCCTTTATTTCTCTGGAGGAATCTGATACTATTAAACATTGTATATTGCTGAGTTTAACTTTTATCATATACTCATTTGTATAAATTTCAAACAGTTTTACAAAGTATGTTTTGGTTTTCTAATTGAGAGTTAGGTAAGGACAGCACTTCAATTATTCTTTCCCACAGAACCAACTGACTTCCTGAGGCCAGGACAGTTCACAGAAGAAAGCTAGAAAATTTATCAAGGGCAGGGAAGGCCCTCCCCACACCCAGGTCAACTTTTTCTTCCTTATAATCTTCCCTATCCCTGTTTTGTGGCTAAGACTACATTCCAATGACCCACTGATTCCACACTAACTTGGCACCTTTCCCATCTCCAATAAGATAGCTTCATTTAACCTTTGCACAAAGACTCTAATACTATTTCCAATTCTGAAGAATACCAGAAGGATACTTCCGGGCATGGTCTATCACAGGTCCCTGTCCTGATACCAGCATTCGCTTGTTATGGAACTTTGAGAAGAACTTCAAGGGGCTGTTGGAAATTATTACTTGTTCTGGTTCAACCTGCAGAGAGATAGAATTGGGGAGAAGGGTAAATATGGAACATATGGAGGCAAGGGAGCAGATATAGTCTTTTAAGCTTTGTCTCCTCTGATACCAAAAAAAAAAAAAAAATCAATAAATTAGCCCAACAAAAGCCCAACTTGGCACCTGACACCCTATTGAAGCAGAGTGGAGACAAAAGCTTTCCAGTTCATTTCTTGCACAAAACAAAAGCAACAGGAAGTCAACTTCAGGTTAATACTCTTACTGAAACTATCCCTCTGCCTGAAAGACACAGAGATTTCTTAATAACCCCATTTCAAAATCAGCTATATGTGTGTACTTCGTTTTCATGAAAATTCACCTTCCCCCCTCACCCCTCCCTCAAGTCCCCACTGGAAGAGTAGTCTTTTAATACAAAGTTTCACAAAAGATTCATCTTAAGACAGCAGAATTTATATGGGGGACATCCTGAAGTCAGGAGAACCAGAGTTCAAATCTGGCCTCAAACACTTAACACTCATTAGCTGTGTGACCCTGGGCAAGTCATTTAACTCCAATTAGCTTACTCTCCCCCTGTCCCCCAAAAAAAGGACTTATATGATATAACTATAAAGTCATAAGACCAGGTTTCAATATGACATTAAAAAAAAAAAAACATATATGGAAAGCTGGAACAAAATAATGGATTTTGAATTGGGAGATAGATACCTTAGAGATCATCTGATTTGACCTACTCTTCTTGCAAATGAAGAAAACAGAAAGTGAACTGGTCCAAAGACATAAACAAAAAGACAGCTAATAACTACCAAAGCTGGGTTTGAATCCAGGTTCTCCAACCTTAAATCCAATCTACTACATTCTATTGCTTCTGCAGTTAGGTTGATGTTACCATTCAAAGGAATAATATAAATTCAATAAGCCTTTTTGAAATGTCATTTAGGATCATTTTCCAAGCTACACAAAGAACATGAGTCTTTAAAAGCAAAAGAAAGAAAGAGAAAGAGAGAACAGGGACAGAGGGAGGGAGGGAGTAAGAGAAAGAGAGAAGAAAAGGAAGGAAGAAGGAAGGAAAAAAATGGTGGACAGAGCATTGAACCTGGATTCAAAAGGGCTAGGGTAAGAACGTGTGATTTGCTCCTTACTTCCTGTATGAGGCTCAGCAAGTCACAAATTCTCTAAGGCTCAATTTCTTCATCCATAAAATGAAGGAACTGGACCAGTTGGCCTCTAAGGTCCCTGCCAGATTGAAAGTCTATGATATTATTAATTTTACCCAGCTAATTCACCAGAATTGATTCCTAATGACTTTTAGTCATTTCTAAAAATCAAATTCAATCTCAAATGATTTGTCACTGCTGAATATATTCAGAAGAAAGTGCTGCAGGTTCTAAAGGCTATTCAAGAACATCCACAAATGTTCTCAGCAGAACTAACACTAAAACACAAGCACAGCTTTCTAAGGTGACTAAAGAAACACTCAAAAAAACTTAGGCATTCTGATACATTTTCCAACAAATTATCATATTGGAACTTTGTAATTTGTACTAGAAATCTGAACATACACCATCCTTGCCTTGCTGAATGAGCTGAGGAATACAAAGAACACAAGGAAAATGAGGTACTCTGGGGTGGCCTGAAAAGAGGCTTTGACACAAAGGGTAAAAATTTTAGAAAACCTCAAATTAAAAGGATATCATAAGATGGAGGAACACTGAATACTCAAACTGTGGGTAATGTCTTTGAAAAGGCCAGAAAGACCGGTTCCTGAGAACTGCATCCTTCTACAATTCTGCTCCTTACCTGAAAATCCAGGAAGTTTGACAGCTCCTGAGCTTTCACATGTGGTGCACAATTTCCAGCATTAGTAACAAAAACAATTGGCATTCGGAGAAGCCCTTTCGAGTCAACCAGTTTTCGGAAGGCTTCCAAGGCAGCAGGTATCACCTCGTGGCCACGGACAAATACCCCATCAATGTCAAAGAGAAATCCAAAGGTTGGAGGGGTCTGCACAGAGAGGGCAGGAAAGGGGAATTACCACTGCATCAAGGAGATGAGGGGAGAAAGGAAAAGGAAATTCAAGTTACAAGAGAAAGAGGTTCAACAGATTAACAACACCTGACATTTTTATAGTGCTTTATTGTAAAGTACTTTTCTTACAATAAATATATGATGCATATAAATAAGTATTATTACTCCCATTTGACAGATAAGGAAACAGAGACACCAAATTTTTAAGTGATTTATTTATGGTCAGCTAGTATTAAAAAAGAAAAAATGGCAGAGCCAGAGCCCAGGTGTTCTAAGTGTAGTTTTTTTTTACCTACTGCATCATGCTCATATATCATCCTCAATTTACAGAACAGACCTTTAAAGAGTTCATGATAACCAAGGAAATATAACAACATAGTTCTACTCTACTAGATTTAAATTATTGAAAAATAAACTGAAATTTATTATAAAATTCTCTTAGTAACAACTCCTTTTCTGAGTTTTATTCTACCCCTTTTATATTACATACTCTGAACACTTTCCTTTCTTGGTCTTCCCACCCTTACTCCTGCTCTCATATTTGGAGACTTCAATATACACATTAATAGCTGCCCTAAAATATCTTGATCTCTGAATTAAATTCTACAAACTCTTTATGACCTTTCATAGAGTTTTTAAAGTCTAGACAACTAATAAAATGATAAATCAAATCTTGAATTGGAAAATTTGTGGATTTCTGAAGCATAAGTATCCATGATGAAAATTTAACAACTAAGCATTCAGAACTATAAACTGGCTCCAATCCCAATCCTTTCTTTGACCTGACCTATTTCTCTTCACAATAGATTCAATAAATACCCAGTTCAATTGTCCTCCCCAGAATGCCCTGCCCCTTTTATTCTATAACTATTCTCAACTTTTAGATCTGCAGTCCTGATCAACCTAAGCGTTTACTGCTCCCACTCCAAACCTGCTGAATATTAAAAAAAAAAAAAATCCCACAAACTCCCCAAATCATTCCATTCCAAATTCACCTTGCTAACACATTCAGACCTTCACCATTGTGAAGCAAACCTTTTACTTCTGTATGTCTTTTTTTTTTTAATTAAGCAGCTGTGCCAAATATTTTCTTCTCACTTCTATCCCTCTCAATCAATATTTATTAAAATGCCTACTATCTGCTAGATGCTGGAAATACAGACAAAAAAAATTATAAACAATTCCCTTTCTCAAAGTCTATCAAGGGAAGTAAATGTACGTAATTATATACACAATAAATACAACAGATATATACATACATACAAATACACATAATACTGTACTACTGCCATCTCCTCCCATGAGTTAGGTTTTATATCAAGTCTTTCACTAGTCCAACTCATTCTCTCCATACATCTTCCAAAGTGATTCACCTTAATTACAGGTTTAACTACATTAATTGTATAACTACAGATCTAACTATATAACTGTCCTATTTAATAAATTCCAAGACATAAATAGGTCTAGAACAACTCTCTTTAGAATAATGTCAGAGACCTTGTTAGCAATCTGGTAAAGCCCATCTCAAAATAAAACTTTTAGATGCATAAAAAATACATAAGAATACAAAGGAAACTAATTATATTGAGATAGTTATCAAAAAAAAATTTTTTTTTTAAGTTCACAGATTCCCAGTTTAAGAATAACTATTAGAGAGAAAGGTACTTCGATAAGGTGGAAAGATTTTTCCATCAATAGGCAAATTATCTTACCTCATTCACTGAGAAAACTGAAATCATATCTTATAAATTCCTTCATCTCTCTAACTCCACATCTAAAATCCATTTGCATTTATCTTTCCCTTTGCTCTAATCACTGAGTAAAAGGCAATCTTTCTCCATGAAAAAGCCCCTGAACCCTATTTCTTATCAACTCTTTTAGGAAGTTACATCATTCATTTCTTCTCCCCTCCTATCTACTGATCCCTTCCTCCACTATATTCTCAGTTTTTTCATGATTACCCTTGAGATTCTTGACTATTGTTCTTCTATATGAATATTATTTTATTTTTTTAAACCAAATATTTTTGGTTTAGTCCAAATATTCTTTTAGGATTTGGTACAACAATGAGTAAATTAATTTAGATGTACTGTCATTATGATTATATTGACTCAATCTATGCATATGTAATTTTTCTATAATTATTTGGGTTTAATTCTATTTCTGCAAAGGCTTTTACAGTTAAGATTCATATCTGGGTGATTCTTGATAGGTACACTTACAAATATTTTAAAGCTTCTGTAGTTATTTTGAATGAAGTTCTCTTTCTAGCTACTTATGCTAGGTTTCAATGGTCATTTAAACAAATACTGATAATTTAGAACACTATCTTACCAACTGCAGAAAGCAATGATTTTCTTTCCTCTTTGCCTATGTCTATTCTCTCAATTTTTTCTTATCTTATTGCTATAACTGGCAATTTTAGAGACACTGTGCTATGAGCCAGGACATCTTAATTCAAAAGTTAAACAGTTCTTGCACTCAAGAAGCTTAAATTCTATTAGAGGATTACTGTATACATAAATAAGCATATACAGAATATATGCAAATAAGTATAAGGCAAATTGAAAAAGGAAAACACTGGAATGAGGAGTAAGTTGAGAAAAGGCTTTATGATATAGATGATCCTTGAGCAGATTTTTGAAGAAAACAAAGGATTCTAAGAGGTTGAAGTATAGAAAAACTGCACTCCAAGCATGGAGGACAGCCAAAGCAGAATGGAAACAGGAGATGGGAGTGTCATTATATGATGAGGACTGAAAAAGTCAGTTTTGCTGAACTACAGACAAGAAGCAGAATCTTGTGTAAAAAGTTGGAAAAGTAGGTTGAGTTTGGGATTTAAAGATCAAACAAAATAACTTACATTTAATCACAAAAAAATTAGGAATCCATTAGAGCTTATTGAAAACGAGAGTGAAGTGTTTATCCCTATTACTTTTAGAAAAACCCAGAGGAGCTTATGAAAATCCAAATAGATAATAAAACAAATCCAAAAACAGAGACTTGAGGGTCTGTGCACAGCTACAAAGTGTGATTAAACTGCAAAGAGGGCTGACGAGAAAAATGTCACGAAAAAAGAGAAAAGTAAGAGTACCAGAATAGGGTGGTCCAAAATGTGAAACTTGCATCGAAGTCAAGGAGAATGAGAACTGAGAAAAGACCAACGGTCACTGGAAATATTGAATACAGAAGCTTTATTTGAGAAATGAGGTCTGAAGCAATTCAAAGGATTAAGAAGTGGAAAAAAGGGGCATCTAGGTGGTGCAGTGGATAGAGCACCAGCCCTTAAGTCAGGAGGACCTGAGTTCAAATCTGTTCTCAGACACTTCCTAACTGTGTGACCCTGGGCAAGTCACTTAACCCCAAATACCTCAGCAAAAAAGAAAAAAAAAAAAAAAGAAGTGGAAAAAAGAGGAAATGGAAGTGACAGACAGAGATAAGTCTTGTTTTGTAAGAGTCTGGCTGTGCAAGAGAGGAGGACATAGGATTTAATTGAGGGTAGGATTTGGCTTGTGTTTTGGGGGTTTTTTTGTTTTTGTTTTTTTTTTTTTCCCTTCAGAAAGGAGCACATGTTTATTGTAGGCAACCAGGAAGGAATCAGCACACAGGGAAAGACTAAGAGAAGACTGAAAATTAGAGACAAACAAGACATGGAACAGGAGAGAGAACATAGAAAGTGTAAAAGCTTTTGCACAAATAATAAGTGTAGACACTCTGAAGAGAATCTTTGTATTAAGCATCTCATTATAAGTCTGATATTCAAAATCTATTGAAAATTGACACAACAATAAGATTTAAGCCATTTCATAATAATAAAGTAATATGAATGGTTTAAAAGAAATGTAATAAAAATGGGAAAAGGACCCACATGTGCAAAAATGTTTGTAGCAGTCTTTTTTGTAGTGGCAAGGAACTGGAAAATGAGTGGATATTCATCACTTGGAGATAGATGAATAAGTTATGATTTATGAATTTATGGAATATTATTGCTCTATAAGAAACAATCGGCAGAACAATTTCTGAAAGGCCAGGAGACTTTTACATGAACTGATGCTAAGTGAAGTGAGTAGACTCAAGAGAACATTGTACATACCAACAAGATTATGCGATGATCATTTCTGATGGAAATGGCTCTTTTCAACAATGAGGTGATTCAGGTCAATTCAAATAGACTTGTGATGGAAAGAGCCATCTGTGAGGACTCAATATGGATCACAACATCGTATTTTAAACCTTTTTTGTTGTTGTTGTTTGCTTGCTTTGTTTTCTTTCTCTCTTTTTTTTCTTTTTGATCTGATTTTTTCTTGAGCAGCATAACTGCATTAATATGTATAGAAGAATTTCACATGTTTAACATATATTGCACTTCTTGTCTAAGGGAGGGGATGAGGGAAAGGGAGTGAGAAAAAAATTTGTAACAAGGTTTTGCACAGACAAATTGTTGAAAACTATGTATCTATTTTGAAAATAAAAAGCCAAAAAAAAAATGTAAACTATCAATAGCAGATGAAAAAAGTTAAAAATCCCAAATAATAATGCAACATGCATTATCAAATATATTTGAGAAATGCAAATTAAAGTAATCCTGAGTTATCTCCTCACATCCATCAATTTAGTAACAGACATGAAAAATCATTTTTGGAGGAGCTGTGATAAAAAATGTACTGATCCATGAATTGAACCATCAGTTCAACCAATTCAGAAGACATCTGGAAACTATGGGGGAAAATTACTAAATTTTTTATACATGGGGCAGCTAGGTGTAACAGCGGATAGAGCCCGAGCCCTGAGGTCAGGAGGACCTGAGTTCAAATTTGGTCTCAGACACTTAACACTTCTTAGCTATGTGACCCTGAGCAAGTCACTTAACCCTAATTGCTTCATCAAAAAAAAAATAAAATAAAAATCATTCATTCTGACCCAGGGATTTCTACTCCCTAGTATTTTTCCATTAAAAAGTTATTGGCTAAGATTATACAATGATCTATTCTGATGGACATGGTTCTCTTCAATGATGAGATGTTTCAAACTAGTTCCAGTTGTTCAGTGATGAAGAAAGCCATATACACACAGGGAGAGGCCTGTGGGATCTGAGTCTAGACCACAACATAGCATTTTCACACTCTCTACTGATGTTTGCTTGCATTATGTTTTCCTTCTCAGGTTTTTTGTTTCTTTCCTGTACAGCAAGATAATTGTATAAATATGTATACACATATTCGATCTGTCAAATATTTTAACATAATTAACATGTAGTAGACTTACTGCCATCTAGGGGGAGAGGTGAGGGGTAGGAGGGAAAAATTTGTAACAGAAAGTTTTGCAAGGGTCAATGTTGAAAAATTGCCCATGCATATGTTTTGTAAATAAAAAGCTTTAACAAAAAAGTTATTGGCAAGAAATTTCCCACATAGGTCAACAACATTATTATGATGTCAATCAGAAAACACTTAAATATACCAATAAGAGAATATTACTATGTTAGAAATACCAAATGTTAGTAATTTAGGAAAACATAAGATTTGAATGAAATGTGAAGCACAACAGTATACATACAAATTAACAATAGTGTAAACTCAACATTGAAAAGCAATATAGCTCAAGACAAAAACAGTCAATGTTAGTAACACACTATCAAAGTTAATCTCCCTTTAACTACAAGGTGATGTCAAAACAAAATCTATCAAGTTACTGTTTGTTTTTAAGGCAGCACAATCAAAAGACTTCTATTGATCTTGGGCAAATCACTATTTTTCAGAGCTGGTTCCCCACCAGTTAAATGAGACAACTGGCCTGCACAGCCTCTGGGTACCTTCCAATTTTCCAACTGCCATGGTATGGGTCTACGAGTTACAAAAAGGACTCATACATAAGGGATACAATTTTTTGATATAAAAGAATACAAAGTTCAAGCCTTACCTTTACTGTCTATCACTTACCACCTTTGACCCTGTCTTATAAACCTACAATCTCTCAAGCCAACCCACATTCCCCTCCTTTCCTGCGGCTGAATCTCCACCTTGAGCTGCAGAACTCAAAGGCATCTTGGGGGGAGAAGGGCGGCTTAAAGAGTAGCAGAGAGATCAATTTCCCAAATATTGAGCTTTTGGTTCAAAGGAATATTAAAAATTGAAACAAAAAGTGCAAATAGGAGTAGGGAAAAGGGAAACCGAAGCAGATACAAGGAAAGGAAATCTACACGTAAAGCACCCAGAGCTGGGGGAGGGGAAGGTGGGTAACAAGCCGAGGGGTCCAGAAAGTCCCAGAAGGGACGCAGGAATTTCATTTAGGGTTTCATAGGATTCTCCAGAAGGGAGCGGGGTGGAGAGCGGCGGAACGGAGGAGGGCGTGGCAGGGCGAGGCGGGGCTAGCCGCGGATCTTTAAATTCCTGGGGCCAGAGAAGCGGTTCCTATCCCGGTGGGCTTCAAGAAGAGCAGTTAAGTAGGCCCACCCGGCTCGAGACCCGGGCTTAAGTCGGCTCCTTCCTCCGCGCTTCCGCGATCTCTGCAGTTGCCACCCCGTCCTGGCCCTCAGTAGTTCCAGCGCGCACTCACCTTGGGGAAGCCGCTGGTGTAGCTCCTCCCGGAGCTTCCCTGCAGACCCCATACCTTGCAGAGGGGACGCTGCCGAAGCCAGCGGCCCGAAGCGGCTCGGACCGCATAGAAACAACTGTACAACCCCATCAAGTCGTGCAAGCCGCAGCCGCCAGCACGTGCCACTAACTGGCCCGCGCTCACTTTCCCCCGGCCTTTTCCCCCCTCCTCCTCTCCCTGTCCCTTCTCTCAGCCAATCAGGGGCCTGTTCTCTCCGCTGGGGACGGAGTAGATGTCGCAAAGCATTCCGGGAGTAGTAGTCCTTCTACCTCCGTTCTTTTTTGTCCTTTGCTTCCCGGCAAATCCGGAGCTGGAAAGACACGGAGGTCATTTGCCGGATGAGGCTGAATTATGGGCCCCATTGGACAATAGAGGCACGTGGTCCCTACCTAAACTAGCTACAGAATGAAAGGAGTTTCGGTGAAGGACTTGGACTACTGTGTTAGAGAGACTTTTGGGGTCATCAAATCCAACCCAGAGTAATAATAAATAACTGATATCGTTTATATAGCCTTTTAAGGATTGCAAGATATTTTACATTATATTATTTTATTTAAAAATTTATTGCAATTGAACGCCAATTGAAGCTGGCTAAATTCCTAAAGGATTTAGTAGAGTACCTAGAAGAGAATATAAATTTGTAGGACAAAGAGAGAGCCAGAGTTACACTTCACTGATATGCTGATTTTAGGGCTTAGAGGTAAAATTGAGGGGTGGTCTTAGAGGCGGAGTTGAAGAATGATTTAGTTTCTCAGAAACTTTATTATTACAGACCAACAGAGATTGTTATCTGACAGACAGCAAGGTTTGTGGAAATCCATTACTCCCTAGCCTTAGGGTTAAGAACAAGTAGCCTTAAGGTTGCTGCCTCACCTCCCCTAGAAGTGCACCCTATAACATAGCAATTAGCAATGATGAAATTTGAACCAGGGTTTTGTTTGTTTGTTTTGGGTTTGGATTTTTTGTTTTTAATTCCAGATCAAAGGCTCTTTCCATGAAACTGGGCTACTGCTTTTGTGAGTTTTCAAAATCTTCTCTAGTTCATCCAACCCTGGTAAATTGCAAATTAAAAAGTGGAAAAATATACAACAAACTCATAATCAATAAACATTTATTAAGTGGCTACAGCGTGCCACAGACACTGTGCTAAGCACCAAGGATACAAAGACAAGCCAAAGACAATTCCCGATCTCAAAGAGCTCAGTCTAATGGAGAGATAACACGTAAACAGCTAATGAACAGAAAAAGCTATAATCAGAATAAATTGGAAATAACAGGCGATTGTAGAAGGGTGATTGAGAACAGTTTCCTGTAGGTAAGATTTTAACTAGAGGAAAAAGCTTTTTTTTTTTTTTTTTTTAAGAAAAGAGCATTCCAGGTTTGGAGGACAACCAATGAAAATGCTTAAATTTAGGTGAACTGCAATGAAACAAGTATTTCTGGATCACAGGATATGTGAGGGGTGAGAGGGACTATCTATCTTATGGAAGCTTACTTTGTGGGTTGATTTCATCTTTTTGGGGAACTTTTGTTGGAACTGTACAATAGCTACCTTAGTGTATCTTTATTAAACCTTCTGGTAAATTAATGCCAAATTAATTTAGTTATTTGGTAAAATCACACATCTTTATTAAACCTGTTGGTGAATTAATAGCAAATTAATTTAGTTATTTTGCAAAAAATGACATATCTTTATTAAACTTTTTGGTAAATTAATAGCCAATTAATTGGTTAAAATAACATACCTTCGTTAAACCTTTTGGTAAATGAATAGCAAATTAATTAATCATTTGGTAAAATAACACCTTTATTATACTTTTTGGTAAATTAATAACAAATTGATTTAATTATTTGGTAAAAATAACACACTTTTAGTAAGCCTTTTGGTAAATTAATACAGATTGCAACTCATTTGTAATTTATAAACCCTGCTTTAAGGCACCTAGAGATTAAATAAACCCAATATTAGCTGGGCTCTCTACCCACTATATTATGCTGTCTCTCCCCACGAGAAATTATCCTAGTTAAAAAGGAATGAGTATAAGTTTAAGTCTGAAGTGGGGGGAGAAGAATATATTAAGTACCCACTGTGTTAAGTGCTTCACAAATATTATCTTACTTGGTCCTTACAACAGACTTGGGTGGTAGGTGTTAACTGTTGTTAGAAATAACACTCTTGACACTGAAAATCAGATATCAAGGAAATTTTATTAAAGAATCTTAAGGAATTGTCTTAATGTTTCTGGACAGAAAGAGGGGAGGAGGGAGTGGATACCACTCTTCTTCGAGAAGAGGGAACACTAAGTACAGAAATGGGGGAACCTTTATACTTGCTTGTGTGACCCAGCTCCTTCCTTCAGAGAAGGGATTGGTCTGTTTTATCCAGGTTATGGTCTTTCTGCTATGCCCACTACATGTTTCCCCTTAATATGCATAAAATATGCCCCCCCCCTTCATCATACATCCCATGTTCAAAAATAGCGGGGAAAACTCCTCCCCTGGGATGTGTTGTTTAATATTCAATTAATCTATTAAGCAGGCACAGTAGTGATTTGGTCAAGTCAGGTCATTGACTCCAACTAGTTTGGGCTAGATGGGTATTATCTTAAATATGTGGTTTTCTCAAAACCACAAGATCGGCTGAATCCACCTGTGCCTTCCTAGCTCCCCAATTCCTTGTTTGTTCTAGGCTTCTATTGATCACTTAATTGTTCTGTGAATCCTAATCTTCCTTAACCTCTCACATTCTGAAAACCTCTTGGGAGGTAGTACCCACTATCTCAATCCCACACTATCTCAAAGCTTGCAACACAGTGGAAACCCAACTTTTCAGCATTTCTCACACTGTTACGCCCATTATGTAGAGGAGGAAACTGATATGGAGATGAAATGATTTGCCTGAGATTACAACTGCTATAGGTTAGATTTGGCTTCAAGGCTTCTGACATCCAAGCCCAGAAATCTATCCTCGTGCTGGATTGCTGATTTTTGTCTATCTCTCTGAAAAATCACTGCATTTAGAGGGATTTTACTTTGGCAATAAGAGAAGAAAAAGAGATGAAAGGAATTAGAGTAAATCATGAGGAAACCAAATTATCAGTCTTTGCAGATGATATGATGGCATACTTAGAGGACCCTAGAGAATCAACTAAAAAACTACTAGAAACAATTCACAACTTTAGCAAATTTTGCAGGATGCAAAATAAAACCACATAAATCATCAGCATTTTTATATATTATTAACAAAGTCCATCAGCAAAAGATACAAAGAGAAATTCCATTCAAAATGACTGTCAATACTATAAAATATTTGGGAATCTATCTGCCAAGGGAGTCAGAAACTATACTAACACAACTACAAAACACTTCATACAGATAAAGTCAAATCTAATCAGCTGGGAAAATATCAAGTGCTCATGGATAGTCTGAGTGAATATAATAAAAATGACAATACTACCTAAATTAATCTACTTATTTAGTGTCACACCAATTAAACTCCCAAGAAATTATTTTACAGATCTAGAAAAAAATAGTAACAAAGTTCATCTGGAAGAACAAAAGATCAAGAATTTCAAGGGAATTAATGGAAAAAAAAAAAAAAAGCTAATGAAAGTGGCCAGACCTAAAACAGCGGTCGTCAAAACTATTTGGTACTAGCTAAGAAATAGAGTAGTCAGTGGAATACATTAGGATCACAGGACAATAACTATAGCAATGTAGTGTTTGACAAACCCAAAGACCCCAGTTTTTGGGATAAGAACTCACTATTTTGACAAAAACTGCGTGGAAAATTGTAAACTAGTATGGAAGAAATTAGGACTTGACCCACACCTAACACCACATACCAAGATAAGATCTAAATGGGTTCATGGTTTAGACATAAAGAGTGATATTATAAGCAAATTAGAGGAACATAGGATAGTTTACCTCTCAGATCTGTGGAGAAGGAAGGAATCTGTGTCCAAAGAAGAAATGGAACTCTTAATTGAACACCAGATAGATAAATTTGATTATATTAAGTTAAAAAGTTTTTGTACAAACAAACCTAATGCAGACAAGATTAGAAGGGAAACAATAAACTGGGAAATCATCTTTACATTTCAGGGTTCTGATAAAGGCCTCATTTCTAAAATATATACAGAATTGTCTCATATTTATAAGAATCCAAGTCATTCTCCAATTGATAAATGGTCAAAAGATATAAACAGACAATTTTCAGATGAAGAAATCAAAACCATTTCTAATCATATAAGAAGGTGCTCTAAATCATTATTGATCAGAGAAATGAAAATTAAGACAATTCTGAGATACCACTACACACCTCTCAGATTGGCTAAAATGACAGGAAAAGACAAGGACAAATGTTGGATAGGATGGAGGAAAACTGCGACACTAATTGTTGTGAATTTGTGAGCAGATCCAGCCATTCTGGAGAGCAATTTGGAACTATGTTCAAAAAGTTATCTAACTCTGCATATTGTTTGACCCAGCAGTTTTTCTATTGGGCCTATATCCCAAAGAGAACTTAAAGGAAGGAAAGGGCCCGACATATGCAAAAATGTTTGTGGCAGCCCTTTTCATAGTGGCAAGAAACTGGAAACTGAGTGGATGCTGATCAGTTGGAGAATAGCTGAATAAGTTATGGTATATGAATGTTATAGAATATTATTGTTCTATAAGAAATGATCAAGAGGATGATTTTAGAGAGGCCTGGAGAGACTTACATGAACTGATGCTAAGTGAAATGAGCAGAACTAGGAGATCATTGTACAGGACAATATCAACATTATACAACAATAAATTCTGATGGATGTGACTCTTTCCAACAATGAGATGATTGATGCCAATTCCAATGATCTTGTGATAAAGAGTCATCTACACCCTGAGAGAGGACTGTAGTAACTGAATGTGGATCACAACATAACATTCTCGCTGTTTTTGTTATTGTTTGTTGGATTTAATATGTATTTTAATGTTTAACATATATCAAATTGCTTGCCACTGAGGAGAGGGAATGGAAAGGAGGAGAAAATCTGAAACACAAGGCTATGTAAGGGTCAACATTGTCAAATTATCTGTGCATGTTTTGAAAATAAAAAGCTTTTGAAAAAAAGCAAAAGGGATTTCAAAAGTCTAACAATGTTTGACAAGTGATCATTTAACTTACAGGGAAATACATAGGATCATAATCTATAGTTGAAAAGAAAGTTTAAAATTTCAAGCAATGTCTTCATTTTATAGAGTGAAACTTGGGCTAAGAGTAGTTGAATGTCAAGCCCAAAATCACACAAGATTCTAATCTAAGTCCTCAGTACTTTTGGTAGGTCACAGTATCAAACAATACACTGGTCACATGAAACCATTCCATGAAGGAGAAACCATTCTACTTTTGGACAGCTCTATATTTTTTCTTACATCATGCTTAGTCTGCCTCTGTAATTGAGATCCTCTACCATATGATGTCAAATCTTTCATATAATTATTTAGAAAGACTAAGGCATTATTTTAAAATTTTATAATTTTGTCTATTTCATAAATGCAATTTTGTGACTTGTAAACTTTTAAGTGAATAATGAATCATTGAGTACTGATTTAAGCCATTGAAAGGTACAGGAGATAGGAGGCTGAAGACTAGATATCCTGACAAGAGAAAAATGGAAGAAATAGCAGAGTGTAAAAATCATCTTTGGTGGATCTGTTTAAAGAGTCCAACTTCTAGAACAGTTAGTTGGAAGTAGCCTATATGATTTCTGTTAAGTTTGAGAAGGCTCAACCCTTTGGGACAAGAGTTCTGGTCTAAACATAGCTTTTCAGAATTGACTAGAAGTTAAAGGAAATGAAGTCTCTCAGAAGTACTTGTTGGGTTTTTGTGTATGTGTGTGTGTGTGTTTTTGTGTGTGTGTATGTATATGTGTTTTTGCTTTGTTGTTGCTGTTTATTTTTTTTCTATCAGCTTTCATTTGAGAAAGAAAAGCCAAAAAAAGAGTGGTTTTTGCAGCCACTTTGCTGATGCTGATTTAAAGACAGCATCTCAGTAAATGAAAAGATGACTAGATTTATTTGCCTTGATTAAAGAGTCAAAAGAAGGTTCTCACCACAAACTGTTCTAATTGGACAGTTCTAATAATTCTGGACCTGTAGTGCCCAGACAGAGCCAATCTAATGAGTTTTTGCTTATTGTTTATTGCAATTCTCTGGCTTCATATGAACTGCTTTTCAAATTCAGTCTTTCAGTCATTTTTCAGTTATGCTTGATTCTTCATCTCCCTATTTGGTATGTTTTCTGACAAAGATATTGGAGTATTTTGACATTTCAGCCAGGGCTACCTTCTCCAGCCCATTTGCCATTTCCTTCTTCAGCTCATTTTACAGATGAGGAACTTAAGGCAAGTTGAGTTAAATGACTTGTCCAGAGTCACATAGCTAATTCATTTCTGAGGCTGGATTTGAACTGAAAAAGATAAGTTTTCCTGACTCTATCTCTGGCACTCTATCCACAGGGCCACCCAGTTACTCCTCCAAATTAAGACATAACTCCTCAATATCCTATTAAAGGTGATTGTGTCACTTAACCCCAATTGCCTCAGCAAAAAAGCAAAAAAAAAAAAAAAAAGGTGATGGTGAAAATTGATTTTAAGAAAAAAAAGTAAGGGAGGAAGTGAGGGAGAGAAGGAGGAAGCAGGCAAGCAAGGAAGGATGATATGCCTAGATGGTGAGTAATAAACATGAAAAAAATACATAGCATCCAAGTAACTGAATCGTCATTCAAATGTTCCTGAATGGGGCAATGACATTAAATTTTTTAGTCCAGAGTTGTGAGTAATCCTGAAGACATGGATTTTTCTCCCTCAGTTTTCTATAGAAACTTGCTAGGTTTCTATAAGTGTCTCCTCTTCTCCATGAATACTAAGTACATTGGTAGGAAAGTGTGATCCAGATTTATTTATGAATTGTTATCAGGGTATGCTAGTAAATGTTTAAAAACTAATTCTCCAAAGAAAGAAAGAAATGTACCCATGATACATTTAAGTTTAGTATGCATAATTAATATTTTCATTACTTAAGACTAGACAATCAACAAAATAGTAAATCAAGCCCTAAGTTTGTAGTGTTTGCCAATTTCTATGGTGTAAATGCTTACACTGAAAATTTTATAATTGTCTTTTGAGAAGTGGTACAAGTTGGCTCCAGTATACCCTTGATTATAATGCATTTTATTATCTATAAACTTGCTTTAATATGTAAATACCAGGGATCTTATTATTATTTCATATGCCTAATGGCTAAGTAGTTATGTTTGAGAGCTAAATGTGTCATTATCATGAGTGGCATGTCAGTAAGGGCTCAAGGGCTAAGGTACAAAAAAAGATCAGCAGGAGGATTTCAGGTAGGCCTGGAGAGATATGAACTGATGCTATGTTAAGGGAATAGAACCAAAAGAACATACATAGCAATGGCAAGATTATGTGATGATCAACTATGATGGTTGTAGCTCTTTTCAACAATGAGATGATTCAGGCCAGTTCCAATGGTCTTATGATGGAAAGAGCCATCTGTACCCAGAGAGAACTATGGGGATTGAATATGGATCACAATATAGTATTTTCACTTTTTTATTATTGTTTGCTTGTATTTTGTTTTCCTTTTCGATCTGATTTTTCTTATGCAGCATGATAATTGTGGAAATATGTATGTATAGAAGAATTGCACATATTTAAAATATTACTTGCTGTTTAGGGGAGAGGGTGGGAGAAAGGAGGGAAAAAATTTGGAACACACAGTTTTACAAAAGTAAATGTTGAAAATTATGCATATGTTTTGAAAATAAAAAGCTTTAACTAAAAAAAAAACCATCTTTTTCTTTATATCAATCTTTGAAATCTGCTTCTCTAAAACTTGCATCTACTGGGCCTCATTCCAAGTCTAAGTCAAAGAGATTTTGAGAGTTTAAGGCCAGGTACTTTCTGAACTCTTGATCAGCTCCCTTCCTATTATATCATTGTCAGTGTCTCATTGTACACTTCTCTGGGCCTGAGGAGAAGACAGGTGTTCTTGAATCTTCTCTTATCAATTAGCAGGACTTTTTTTTTCCTGTGATATAGTTTAAATCATTCCCTATGATGCATTAGCCTCAGTATATATAGGCATTAGGTGACATGCTAATTAGGAACAAAGAATTGACTAAAGAGTCAACTTTCTTTTCCCACGGAGAATCTAAGGATTTAGATCCTCAGAGGCCACAAGAAGTATTTATAACTTGTGGCAGTAGGGGACAGCAGCATACCCAATATACAATCATCTACAAAAAAGTAGACTAGAGATAATGTCTTACTAATCACCATTTCTTTTCCATATTTTTCTTTTTGTTCTTTTATTCTAAAAGGGAAGAAAGGGAATGAGTGGGGTGAAATGGTCAAAAAGTGGGCTCCATTAGGACAAAGCTCTTAAACCCTAAAAAAAAATTTCAGAATTAAGAAGGGAATTTTTAGATGGTAGAGAAGATAATAGAGGAGCCATCTGAATGACTTTACCAGGCCATGAAACAAATTTCAGAAATTCCCATAGCCACCCCAATTCCTAGACTAAGAAAAATAAAATAAAAAGTAACAGGCTTTTTGTGTTCATACCTTACTGATTAATCTAATTTTGAGGAAAGTAGAAAGTTGATGTTGTTTCCAAAGATAGAGTTCATTTTAAATAAAGATGGACTATGGAAGAAAGTCAAAGGATCAGCCTGAGCCAAAAACACTGGAACAGGAGGCAAACAGTTGCTCCCAGAGGAATTAGTGGATTCCAGTCAAAGAAGAGAATCAGGAAGTACAAGAGAGTCCTCTGAGAGTTATTCTGTGAGTCTTGAGCTGAATTCTACAGACAATCAGGGGAATATCCCTGCCTACTGAAAACTGCTATGTAGCCACCCTCAAACTATGCTTTAGACACATAGAAACACCGAGGAAGGTGGTATGTGTAATGAAGAGTTCACTATTCTGAAAGAAAGGGAAAGTACTACCTTGGCTCTGCTATTGTGTGACTTTGGGCAAGTCATAACCTTGTTTGGATCCAATTTCCAGTTAATCAAAATGAGAAAGGTCCTTGGTGGTACAGGTCTGAAGTAAGTTAGATACAGCTGATCTAGAATGGTCCTTAGACAGTTATTCTGCAAAGGCCCTCTGTGTGGTAGTATCCATTCCAAGACCATCCATGTAGTAGTGGAAGTATCTATTGTCCAGATTACTTAGATTTTTTTTCCAAAGGGAGAGTAATGATAAATAGCCAGTTACTGAACTTTCTCCTGTCCTGTTCTCAATCTTGAAATGTTATTGGAAGCTGTGCTATCTATGTAATTGTGGCCAAGTCACTTATGACTCAATTTCTTCATTTTTAAAATGGAGTTGGAACATCTGAAGACTCTTTTAACTCAAAATATATTCATCCACAATGATTAAACCATAACACTCCCCCAACCCCACTGTAAGATGTTCCCCCTTTTCTGATAAAGGCCTCATTTCTAAAATATATACAGAATTGTCTCATATTTATAAGAATTCAAGCCACTCCAATCGATAAATGGTCAAAGGATATAAACATTTTTCAGGTGATGAAATTAAGACTATTTCTAGTCATATGAAAAAGTGCTCCAAATCACTATTGATCAGAGAAATGCAAATTAAGACAACTCTGAGATACCACTACACACCTGTCAGATTGGCTAAAATGACAGGAAAAGATAATGATGAATGTTGGAGGGGATGTGGAAAAACTGGAACACTGATGTATTGTTGCTGGAACTGTGAACGGATCCAACCATTCTGGAGAGCAATTTAGAGCTATGCTCAAAAAGTTATCAAACTGTGCATACCCTTTGACCCAGCAGTGTTTCTATTGGGCTTAAATCCCAAGGAGATCTTAAAGGAAGGAAAGGGACCCACATGTGCAAGAATGTTTGTGGCAGCCCTTTTTGTAGTGGCTAGAAACTGGAAACTGAATGGATGCCCATCAATTGGAGAGTGGCTGAATAAATTATGGTATATGAATATTATGGAATATTATTGTTCTGTAAGAAACGGCCAGCAGGACAATTTCAGAGAGGCCTGGAGAGACTTGCATGAACTGATGCTGAGTGAAATGAGCACAACCAGGAGATCATTATACATGGCAACAATACTATATGAGGATCAATTCTGATGGACATGGCTCTCTTCAACAATGAAATGTTTCAAACCAGTTCCAATTGTTCAGTAAAGAAAGCCATATACACCCAGAGAGAGGGATATGAAAATTGGACCACAACATAACATTTTCATGCTCCCTATTGATGTTTGCTTGCATTGTGTTTCCTTTCTCAGATTTTTTTTCTTGTAGATACAATTTTTCTTGCACAGCAAGATGTGTGGAAATATGTATACATATATTCGATTTGTCGAGTATTTTAACATAATTAACATGTAGTGGACTTCCTGCCATCTAGGGGAGGGGTGGGGACTAGGGGGGGGGAAGTTTGTAACAGAAAGCTTTGTAAGGGTCAGTGCTGAAGAATTACCCATATATATGTTTTGCAAATGAAAAGCTTTAATAAGAAAAAAGATGTTCCCCCTTGCCATCTTGAAAATTTTCCTAGTTTTTTAATTGGTAAAATTCTAACCCCAAGAATCCATCCCCAACTACCTGCCTATCCCAAACAATTTCCCTTCCATAGTAACTACAATAGTCCTGCTCACACAACTGTTCACCTCTCCATTCTATCTGTCCTGCACTTCACTAAGAGTATTACACTTGGAATAAAAAATACTTAGATTCCAATCTTGCTTCTAATACTTGCTACTTCTAAGGTAGGGAGGCAAGAAAGGGGCACATTATTTTGAAGATATCCTTTATTAAAACAGATGTAGGAATAGTGATGATTTGGGAATAGTGGTAGGAAAATAGGACAAAACATCATCAGCTTCATTCTGTCGGCTTATGTCTTGCTAAGTGAAGCTCCAGGTTATCAATATGCTTCTATTCAACACTTACTATATGCCAGGCATTGTGCTAAATGACCATAAGGAGTTTATATTTGACTCAGGAGACTTAACACATACTATGTAGTAGTAGCCAAGAAAGGAAGCTTTGATAGGGGCAGATATATGAGAGGGAGGAAAAGAAAATTGATTAAGAAATAAAAACCTATCTTGGAGAATAAAGAGCACAATTCTTTAAAGCTTTATATGTATATTTATATGTACATGTATAAATATATATAATATATATAAAGCTCTATATGAGTACCAATGTACCAAAAACATTTCTCATTTTGCATTTTTCAGGCTTTCTTCTCAATATGAGGAGGTAGACAGCATGTTTCAGCTTTAGTTCTTTGGACTTTATCATAATATTGGTTTATCATAATACTGCATTGATCAGAGTTCTTAAAACCTTTCAAAGTCATTCTTTATAATATGGTTGTTATTGTATAATTTGTTCCTCCAGTTCCTCTCATTTCATTCTGTTCCTGGTAGAATGAGATAGGCTATAAAGAAGACCAGCTAGCAAGATGTCTTTGAGAGTCACTGTTGTCCTGAGGGATAGCTGAGTTACACAGTACAAGTTGAAAAACCTACCCCAATTAAGATGGACGATTGTGTCCATCTTTGCTTCCCTATCTCAATCCATTCAACAAATAATATGTATTGAGTGACTACTCTGTGCCTACTGAGTCAGTGGAGTGAAAGCAAGGGCAATCAAAACTACAGATCTGAGTTAACTGGTTGGGTGGGCTACAGTCAGGCTCACAAAATAGCTGAAGCATCCCTGAGGCTATGGACTATTCTACAAACAAGTGGGACTTTTCCCAAATGGGGGAGAGAAATTAGGAATTGTAAAAGTCACAAGTGACAAGTGCAAAGTAGTAGTTCATCAGCAGAACAGCAGATGGCAATGTAAGAAAAGAAGCAGCCCAATAGATAACTAGCAGCTTTGGTGGAGACAGCAAGCAGCTGCTTTTAGAGACAGTGCAATATTTCATTGGGAACGTGGTCCTTAGAATGTGAGTTGTCCAAGTTATGTGTTTCCTCTCCACTCATGATGTATATGTCCTGAGGCGTTTTCAAGTGATGTATTCCCAGAAGATTTTCCTTGTTATTTACCATGTCTATTGCCCAGATTTCAACATGCATCCAAATGGACTCATATAAAGCTTGCCCCAAGTTATATATCTGGGACAGATGATACAAATGGACAAAGGAAATAAAAAATGAGGACAAGAGTGGTTGGGTTGCTTTTAGGGATTTACAAAGCACTTTTCCACTCCTGAACAACAAAGGCTCATCTTTCCAAGCCAAGGAAAACCAATACTGAATTTGGATAACTTAATATGAATATCACAGTGGGCAATGAAAGGTGTCTGTAGGTGTGAGCAGGCTGCAAAATCTAGCCAAAAGTATAACTAAGAAAGAACTCTGAAGAACAGGTGTAAAGGTGGTCCATTAGACAGAGTGCTGCCTGGAGTCAGGAAGAATTGAGTTAAATACCATCTCAGACACTGACTAGCTGTGTGCCTGGCAAGTCACTGCCTCAGTTTCCTCCTCTGTAAGATCAGGATAATAATATTTACCCCCCAGAGTTGTTGTAAAGATAAGATAATATTTGTAAAGTTCTTTAAACACTTTAATAAAGTTCTATACAAATGCTAATTATTATTATTAAAGTATGTCATCAAAATTTTACAATGGAGAGTAATGATGGATTGGTCAGGTGATGAGAATGAAAATGATTGGTGGATGGCCAGATTGTGCCACTGGCACCCTCCATGTCAGAGAAATCAAGGATTGGGCAAACTGATGTGATAAACTTATAGGATAATATGTATTCGAGAGTTGTACAGATATAGAGGGGTTTCACTGGAAGAAACTCCCAAGTTGATGAGATCATAGTTATTTGAATATATCTATTCTGCTTTAATTACTTCCTTATGCATTTAATATGTTAATATGGAATCTAATCTGATCAGGTAAAAACTTAGGCTGAAATTCATGAATTGTTGATTTGAGTTGATGCTGGTACAAACAGTATCTTGAATTTGGATAATTATTTTCCAATATTTGGGAAGGAGGTGGTACCAGTTGGCATATATGTATGAAAATAATATGAATGAATAAAAAAATTTATTAAGTACTTGCTAAATGCCAAGTGCTATGCTAAAATGCCTGAGTTGTTCATTAGCTGAGGAACAAAACTGCTTCACTTTGCATCAGTTTATATAGATCTTGCCATGGAGATTTTTTTTTTCCTGAAACCATGACCTCATTTATTATAGCACAATAGTATTCTAAACATACACTACAACTTGTTTAGTCATATTTCCAATTCAGCACCAGCACAGACAGCTGCTATAAATATTTTCCTACATATAGATCATTTTTCTTTTTCTTTGAGCTCTTTGAGGTACAGAACTAGTAGTGGTATTGCCACCTCAAAGTGTATGCATGGTCTTATAACCCTTTGGGCATAGTTCCAAATTATTTTCCAAAATGGCTGGACCAGTTCACAGCTCCACCAATATCAACTATCTCATTTTACGAGGGTAGAAGCTCTACTTGAATCTTGGCTGCCAGCCCCCATTCACTGTCATGGCTGCCAGTAGTGGCAATCCTATATGCCCCATTGCATCAATCCCACTTTTTATAACTAAAATTATTATTAATTTGGCATCTAAAGAGATTATCCTGAGCATTGGAGAGGGTTATCATCAGAGAACAACCAGATCCTTGAGCGGAGCTACCTTAGAAATCATCCAATCAAATCTTCCGGTCAGAATAGGAATATGTTCCCCACAGCTGATAGGCTCTGCTGGAGCACTTCAGGTAAGCATAATAATAGCTTACATTTCTATCACCCTTTGAGGTAGGTAGTGTAAATCTTATTGATTTCTTACATTTGAAAAAAACCAAACAAACATTGAGCAAAGTAAAGTAAATTTTCTGTGGCTATATAACTTGTTTTCAGGAGTCAGATTCAAACACAAATGTCCTGAGTCCAAATCCAATGCTCTTTTTACTCCAGTATCTGCTGCTTCCAGTAGCAGGCTTTCTTTTGGCAAATCCATCCAAAGGGTATAAACTAAGGAGAAAGGGTTGACTGCCAGCCAGGATTCAAGATGATAGGCATGCAGGAAAACTTTTATTTTCCTGGAACTTTAAAGAATTTGCCATTGTTTGGCTCTATGGACCACATGCCCCATGGTTCTGAAGAGTCCCACAGATTCATTTATTTGCGGAGAAGTAACAGAGCCACCTCATTCCTTTTCTCTTTCAAAGATCAGGATGTGAGCCCCGATAAAGATATATGAGATGTTTGTTCAGGAAGCTATGGCATCAGGAAAATTCTCAGTAGATCTAAGTTACTTCATAGCTTTATCTCCCTGGCCAGTTCATCCACAAACTTGTCCCATTTCTTCTGCCACACTTCTTTAGTAGTTTTCTTCTTGTCCTCTGACAAAGAACTATACCTGCAGGAACAAAAAGATAGTATCAGCCTTTAGAAAGGGCTCTGATCTTCTTCAGTGATCAGAATTGGGAGTAATAGGGTACCAGGAAAAGGACCCTCTGTTCAAGAAAATGGGAGGAGAGATAAGATCCCAGGATTGGTGAACTGCACTTTCTAGAGAGAAAGAGATAGGATATAAGCAGGGATACTCACTTAATTGAATTCAATGCCAATTGTTTGAGGGTCCTCAAGTCAGCCTTCATTCCTCCAATGGCCATGAAAACTTCATAGAAGTCATAAGACAAGCCCTTGGCCCCAAAGACAGATGGGTCATCAGAACTGACCACCATGGGGTGGCCACTGGCCATTAAAGAAGCTGCTGGATGGTTCCTTAGGTCAGATACCAACTGAAGGACCTGCCAGGGAAAAACAGGAAGGCAAAAAACATACTACAAGTCACAAGTACAAAAAAAGTAGAGAAGATCTTTTATATAATAAACAACTCCTTTCCAACTTCTATCATTCTGGATTACCAGACTAGTGTGTAGGGATTGAACTGACTAAAGAAAATATCAATCAATTAGCCTTTAGCAAACAACTATTATGTACTAGGGATTATACTGGCCACCATAGATACAAATACAAAGAATGAAACAACCTCTATTCACAAGAAGCTTACTTTTTTTTTTTTCCTGAGGCAATTGGGGCTAAGTGACTTGCCCAGGGTCACACAGCTAGGGAATGTTAAGTATCTGAGATCACATTTGAACTCAGATCCTCCTGACTTCAGGGCTGGTGCTCTATTCACTGCACCACCTAGTTGCCCCAAGAAGCTTACATGTTAAAGGAGAAAACAACACATGTATGTGTGGTTGTATAACATAAACAAATACAACATAGTAAAATACAAGGTATTTTGAGAAGGAAGGCTGTAGTCAGTGAGGAGAACAAGAAAAACAATGCAGAATATGATGCTTGAATTGCTTTTTAAAAATAGAAATGGATCCTACAATGCAGATGCAAGGAATTAATTCATTACAGATTTGTCAGGTCAGTCAACAAGCATTTGTTAAATGCTTTCTATGTGCCAGAACTATATTAAGCCATGGGATGCAAAGAAAGGTTAAAAAAAAAAACCACCATTGCCCAAAGGAAGATGGCTTAGCAATATCAGATTTCAAACTATATATTATAAAGTAATAATCACCAAAACTAAAAAACAGAATGGTGGGTCAGTGGAATGAATTAGGTATACAACACAAAGTAGTGAATAACCATAGTAACCTAGTGTTTGATAAGCCCAAAGAACTCACTATTTGACAAAAAAAAAAAAAAACCTGCTGAGAAAAGTAGAAAACAGTTGAGCACAATCTAGGTGTAGACCAACATCTCACATCATATACCAAGATACAGTCAAAATGGGCACGTGATTTAGATAGAAAGGGTGTCATCATAAGCAAAAGAAAAGACAGGGAATAGTCTACCTGTTAGATCTATGGAGAAAGGAAGAATTCTTGTCAAGAAGTCTTGTAAAAAAAAATGAATGCAAAAATTGTCTTGACATACAATTGTGAAAAAAAAAAAAAAAACACTGTTGAAAAAATAAAAGGAAACCACAGAAGTCAATAGTAGGGGTTAGAAGGGAGTATTCCAAGCATGGAAGGAAGCCAATAAAAAGGCATGGGGAGATGGAGGATGGAATGTACTATCTGAAGAATACCAAGAAGGCCAGTGTCACTGGATCATAGGATATTGGAGAAGAGATTAAGACTGAAAAGGATCAGGTCAAGAAGGGCTTCCAATGCCAAACAAATCATTTTATATTTGCTTCTGGAAGTAATAGGAAGCCACTGGAGATGCAAAGGCAAAGGAATGGTAGAAGCAACTACCATATGTGAGGAGTAGGGAAAAACACAGTTTAGCTAAATCATGAAGTATAGGAAGAAGAGTAATGTCCAATGAGGATGCAAATTTAGGATGGAGCCAGTAAAGATTCACAATTTCATCTCTAATCCCCTACAATGTATATGGAAATTTTTCTGCTGCTTCTTAGGTTCGGAATAAAAAGTTTCATTTAATGAATTAAAGGTTTGTATAATGAAAAGAGCACTGGAGAAGAGATCTGGATTTGAGCCCTGATTCTCCTGCTTACTAAATATTTGATCATGGACAAGTACTTAACTTCTCCAGACCATAATATTCTCCTCTGGAAAATGAAGGAGTTGAATTAAATGACTGATAGTCTCTTCCAAGTCTAATATTTAATAATTTTATATTGAACTCTTCTTTTTTTCAGCTAGCTTCACTACTGCTACAACCCTAATTTCTTCATCTTTTCAAGCATCTTCCCTGTTGCCAGCCAGGGTTCTGAGATCAATTTTCACAATCAGAGTCACCATGTTTCATGGTACAAGCTCAGATAATCCCTGCATACCTCCACTTCCAAGATGAGAAAGCAGATATATAGAAATGGAAATCATAAAGGGATTGTGAATCAGTTTTCCTTGATGATTTCTTGAAAGATGTTGTCTAGGCTCTTTTTTTATCATGGTTTTCAGATAGTCCAATAATACTCAGATTGTCTCTCTTAGATCTATTTGCTAGGTCAGTTGTTTTTCCAATGAGGTATTTTACATTTTCTTCTTTTTTTGTTGTTTTGTTTGACTAATTCTGGATATCTCATTGAGTCATTCGCTTTCATTTGTTCAATTCTAATTTTCAGCAAATTATTTTCTTCATAGCTTTTTTATCTCCTTTTTCATTTGGTCAATTAAACTTTTAAATGAACTGTTTTTGTTCATTGGATTTTTTTTTTCCATTTCACAAATTCTATTTTTCAAGGAGTCGTTTTCTTTTTCCATTTCACTAAAACTATTTTCAAGGAGTGATTTTCTTCAGACAATTTCTGTGTTTCCTTTTTCAGAGCTCTCATTTCCTTTCCCTATTTTTCTTCTCTTTTAAGTTCCTTTTTTGAATTCTTCCAAGAGAATGTTGTGAGATGGAGACCAATTTATTTCACCCTTTGAGGCTTCATCTGGAGATATTTTGCCTTAAAGCTCAAGGTTTAAGGTCTGTTCTTCTCTGTCTCCATAAAAGTTATCTATGGTTGGAGTACTATTTGCTTTTTTGCTCATTTTTAAAGGTTGAGATCTGCTCTTAGGACAAAGGGGAAATTGTTTCAAATTTTCTCTACAGGTGACACTGGGGCTGGTGCTGTTGACTTCCTGCTCATGCTAGGTGGGCATGGTCAAGTTCCACTTGTTATGCTGGGGTGCAGGGACTCACTATTTGTCTTCTGTAGTTGTGTTGAAGATCTCACAGCTAGTCTGCTGATCCACTGGCTTCTGAACCAGAACAGAGTATCGAACACTGCTGTATTTTGGCTACTGTTTTCCACTAGATTCCCCCAACACCTGGAAATTTCTCTACCCTGGGTCTCCCTGCACTGCACTGCACTTGCACTGGATTGCAACCTTTCCTGCCCAATTGAGGCAGCCCTTTCCTGAAGTTCTTCAAAAATATCTTCTGCTGGGAAATTTTTTACACTCCAAATATTTGTGGGCTCTGTCATTCCAAAATCTGTTTAGAACCTTGATCTGATGTTGATCTGAGGAAAGCCAGGAAGAGCTCAAAAAAAAAATTGTCTACTCTTCACCTCTTGGATCTGCCCCAAAGATTGTGAGTCAGAGCAGAAACAGAGATATTGGTAATAAACAGAGCTCTCCCTAAAAATGACTAGCATGGAGCATTCATTTATAAGGGACTAGAAGGAACCTTACATGCATTTCCATATGAGATCTAGCCTAAAATGAAATCCAGAATCATACCTGATTAGAGATGGGACATACTTCTATAGGAATGTCCCTATTCCAAGAGATATTTCTGGCCATCGGATGCCTGGCCAGAGCAAATCCATGGCCAATCCTGGTGGTGTTCAGTACTAGAGCATCCAGAACGTTCTCATCTATGGAAGTGCCCTGCCAATCTGGAGATTAAAAACAAAGACTTTACTAATGGATGGAAGCAACTCTATGGACCATAACCTACCTCATAGGTTGTTATGAGGAAAGCACCATAGAGCTGATATAAATCATAAGGTGAGAGTGGAGTTATTGATCTGGACCTATTATTTCATTGTCCATAGGAAATCCATGGAAACTTCCTCTACCAGTACAGATTAACAACTCAATTTGTGACATATAGTGTTAGAGAATTATATGGGAGCTTTAAGAGCTTAGGTGAATTGCACATGATCATACAACTCATGCCAAAGTCAAGATTTGGACCCAAGGCCAATCCTTAATCTACTGTACCATATAATTTCTTGTTATTAATATTATCTTAAAAAACAAAAGCATCAAGCCCAGAAGGGTAACACACTCAGGAATCTCAGGCATTTTATACTACCTTGGACTACTTTGGAATTTGATTATATTGTATTTAGTATATTGATTCATATATTGGAACTCTTCTTTGCCCAGCTAGATTGTCAGTTCTTTGAGAGCAAAAAAATTGACAAGTTTGTTTTGAATCTCCCCCAAAAGAACAGCTCAATACATCTGAACTGAATTTGTTGTTGTTCAATTGTTTTAATCCTGTATAACTCTTCATGACCTCTTTTGGGGCTTTCTTGGTAAAGACACTAGAGTGGTCTGCCATTTCCTTCTCAAGCTCATTTTACAGATGAGGAAACTGAGACAAGCAGGCTTATGTGACTTGACCAGGGTCACACAGATTTGAACTCGGGAAGCTGTCTTCCTGATTTTCAGGTCCAGCACTCTAGCTGCCCCTCTGAACTGAATTAAATAGAATCTAATCAGATTGAATCCACGGAGGCTGTGGAGAGGAGGATTATGATGAAAATGAAAGTAGTATGACAGGAGAGGTAGAGAAATGTGACTGTCATTTTCTAACTATATGACTTTAGGCAAATCACCTTATGTCTCTGGGCCACAATTTACGGATTTGTGACTTGATGGCCTTCACGGTCCCTTCTAGCCCTTGGTTTATGGCTCCAGGATAGCAATAGTAAACACAAATTCCAGTCAGTTTGTATAGTACCAGCATTACAGTCTGCTTCTCTGTTCATCTAAAAGAGGCTTTCTGGGGGAAAAAAGCAGGCTCTAGGGCTAATATACTATCTAAGAATAGAGCAAATTGCCTCCCTTCTGCATTGAACTCCCATCTAGCCAGCTTTCCCTAGACTCAAATAGCCTGAGTAAATGGCTGTGCTTCATGAACTGAGGTCAGAAGGAAATATTATGAGGATTAATAGAATCTGTGGAATGGTCATAAGGAAGCAGAGGATGAAAATGGATTACCAGACTAAAGAGACTTGTGGCAAGAAGCTGCTGTTTTTATCATTGGCTTAATATATATTTGGAGCAATTTTCATGTGTGTTTTTGGATAATGATGATGAAGTACATGAATTCACAGTCTCTCATATTCCATAAGGTCGAACACTATGTAGGTCATGTGTCTTATGGCTCTTAAAGATGCTACAGCTTACCTGTCTCTCCAGCATGGAAGAAGTAAGGCAAGTCAAAGCCTTGAGTGGCTGGGAAGAGCAAAGCTTCTTTCAGCTGCCACAAGGAATGACCCTTGTCCTCTTGTCCTACCTGTGAGGGAGAAAAGGATGAACCCTGAGCTATTTACCTCATCTAGATCTTGGTTTTGCTGAAGAGTCCTATGCTCCATCAACACCACTTTTCCATATTCAGCCACCATTGCTAGTAGGACCAGGAGAGAGTGACTGATAGCCCAGGGAAGAAAGCACTGGATTGAGAGTCAGGAGACCTGGTTCTAGACTCAACTCTACCAATAACCAGCTGTGTGATCTTGGATATGAGAGACAACATAGTCTCCCTGGGACCCACTTCCCTCATTTACAAAGTAAAAGAATTAGACTAAATAAACCATAGAATCTTTTTCATATCTAACTTTCTATACAACTTTGTATATGAAGTGTGAACAGAGGATAATACTAACAGTTCAAATTTATAAAGAGTTATAAGGTTTATAAGTATCATTATTCCTATTTTATGGAGGAAAAAACAGGCTTTGTGATGCATGGAAATACAGTCAGTAAATGTTACAGCTAAAAATTCAGCCTAAATCTTCTTGATTCCCAACACTCTTTCCCTTTACACCATAGTGAGATACCGTCCCAAAACTTTTTAATAACCTCCCTCCCCCCAATATTCTAGGCTTGTGTTTTTCTATCCATTCCTCTCTCTAGAGGGATAAAGGGTTGAGAAGAATGAATTGAGTAAATTCCCAGAGGCTCAGGCCAAAGCCAATATAAAAAATAATTCTCCTTGACTCTCATTCTAGATTAGATAATAAAAGCTAGATAGAGCCTTATTACCAGAAAATATAGGGATAAAAATTATTTGTGATTTTATTGGCATAGAGAAATACTTCTACCAATGTCAGGTGACAGCTTCTCTTTTTGTGACTTATAACCTTAGAGAGTTGCCTAGACCAGGGCTTCTTAAGCTTTTTGCTCATGAAATTTTTACATGATCCTGGGTATATAGGCATATAAAATCATGTAGTTATACAAGTCAAATATTTACTGATAATAAAACCACAATTTTGTAACTCCCACATTCAGTTATAAGACCCTATAAGGAGTCACAAATCACAGTTTAAGAAGCTGGGCTCTAGAGCACTGAATTGTCCAGAGTTTCATACATAATATGTATCATAGGTGAGATGTGAATCCTTTAGGCTTCCTGGCCAGCTCACAGCTAAAATGTACTTATTTAGGAAAAAGTCAGCTCTCCCTTTGGCTGATTAGCAAATTAGGATCCTTTGCCAAATTACTTTAGCTTTCACATTGAAATTCTGGTCTTGAGATCTTAGTAAAATGGAGGAAAGGAGGACAAAGCTAAGATAGAACAATAGATTAGATGGCGCAAGCTCCCAGAGAATGGGGATTAGGAGCAGAAACAGAATGTTGAAGAAAAAAATGCATCCATTTTATAATTTTTCTAGTCAATCCTGGCTCTCTTTCTCTATAGGGTTCCATGATTATCTTAGGTGCCAGAGGTTACAAAAGTCATTTTCAGGAGGAAGGTGAGGGGAAGAGAAGAATAAATGAAGAAAAGATCATATTCCATAACCAAGTCATCCCATTCCTCCTATTCTGGGAAGTTTCTTTTTTGCTCTTCCTCTGTGCAACTCACCCAAAATCCTTTCTACCCTTTCTTCTCAAATGATTTTTCACTATCCCCAAGGTATTCCCTTCATCTGCATTCCAATTCTACCCCAAGATTGATTCCAGCTCCCAGACTGCCATCCCATATTATGTGAGTAGTAGAAAGATAAAAGCTACCAGGTCAAATCCTGCCATGATCTCTGGGAACTTGACTTTGAGATTCATAGCTGTCTGGACAGATTTAGCAATGTGAGCCACATCTTTCACCCTTAGGGAAAAAAAGAAAGAAAGAAGCACCTGTTATTGTATTAAATATGTTAGATATTTCTCCAAGTGATATCTCTTGCTTCTGGCCCTATTTTCATCACACTCCTATCACTCCCTGCCTCCAATAGTCAGAAGCACTACTATTTCTTCAATCCCTAGGTGATAGAATAGTTTCTTCAAAATTGACTATCAATTGGTTCCAAAGTGATCCACCATCTTTGGAACTATGGACAGGGAAAACTTCTTTCATTTGTCATTAGGTTCTGCATCTGTGGAAATTTTTTAATAGATCATATCTAAGGCCCCTCTAATTTGGTTTCAGCCTTATTTCACAAAATCCCCTTTATGGATATTATGTTCTAATCAAACCAATTTTTAGCTGCTCTCTAATCATAGAGCTACTCTCTAACATCTTTGAATTCCTTCAGACTATTTCCTATACCTGATTTTTTTTCTCTTCTCAACTCCACCTATTGAAATTCTCTTCTTTCAATGATCAGCTCAGATACCACCTCCTCCATGAAGTTTTCTCTGACATTCCAGCTGGGGTGGGGGGAGGGTTTCCTCACACTTTCCTGGTTTTATCTGAATCTCTCATTTGCTCTTATCATGCACTACTTTGTACTACACTTATTTTTGTATGTGACATTGCCCAATTTGACTGTAGTTCCTTAAGGGTAGGGTTTCTGATTTGTCTTTTCCCACCATATTTTGTAGCTCTGTCATCCAGGACAGTACATTACATAGAGGAGGCATTTAGATTTGACTAGACAACAGTTCCATTAATTATTTGGATAAAGTTCGTCAGTCTCTTCCAACACTTCTCTAGGATTCTAAAAAAAGGCAGGGGTAGGAAAATTATGAGAAGAGAACCGGGACTTGAAAGAGATTACTTGTGGAGAGATTGTAGATTGTATTATTACTATCATTTGTGACTGGGAGAGAGTGTAAGGCTACAGATCATACCAGTTACTCCTAAAAGCCCAATTAAATGGTAATGTTATACTAGTAACACCACTACCATTACTATTACCACTACTACTGCTGTTGCTATTGCTACTACTACTATTGCTCCTGCTGCTACTAATAATGCTACTGTTGCTGCTGCTACTATTACCACCACTACTGCTACTGTTGCTATTGCTACTACTGCTCCTGCTCATGCTGCTACTAATAATGCTACTGTTGCTGCTGACACTATCACCACCACTGCTACTGTTGCTATTGCTACTACTGCTCCTGTTGATATTAATAATGCTGCTACTGCTCCTGCTGCTACTAATAATGCTATTGTTGCTGCTGATATTACTACTACCACCACCACCACTACTACTGCTACTTTTTGCTATTGCTACTACTGTTCCTGCTCCTGCTGCTACTAATAATGCTACTATTGCTACTGCTACTACTGCTGCTGCTACTACTGCTACTGCTGCTGGTGCCATTGCTACTACCACTACTGCTACTGTTCCTGCTGCTACTAATAATGCTACTGTTGCTGATGCTATTACTACCAGCACTACTGCTACTGCTCCTGCTGCTACTAATAATGGTAGTGTTGCTGCTGCTACTGCTACCATTACTACTGCTACTGCTTCTACTACTGCTACTGTTGCTGTTCCTACTGATTCTATGATCATTTCTACTGCTGCTGTTACAACTGCTACTGCTACTGTTGTTGTTCCTACTGCTTCTATAACCATTTTTGCTGCTACTAATACTCCTATTCCTACTGTTTCTATCAATATTTTTACTGTAGCTGCTGCTACCACTACCACTACTACTGTTGCTATTGCTACTACTACTGCTGCTATTGCTGCTGCTGATAATAATAATACTACTGCTGTTGCTGCTATTCCTAATGCTACTATCAATATTTTTACTGTTATCAATTCTGATGGACATGGCTCTCTTCAACAATGAAATGTTTCAAACTAGTTCCAATTGTTCAGTGAAGAAAGCCATATACACCCAGAGAGAGGGATATGAAATG
This sequence comes from Myrmecobius fasciatus, assembly GCA_023553655.1. Taxonomy (NCBI): domain Eukaryota; kingdom Metazoa; phylum Chordata; class Mammalia; order Dasyuromorphia; family Myrmecobiidae; genus Myrmecobius; species Myrmecobius fasciatus. The sequence goes on along the minus strand of JAJPUD010004820.1, from coordinate 134,821 downwards.
TGGACCACAACATAACATTTTCATGCTCTCTATTGATATTTGCTTGCATTGGGTTTCCTTTCTCAGATTTTTTTTCTTGTAGATACGATTTTTCTTGCACAACAATAAGTGTGGAAATATGTATACATATATTCAACTTGTCAAGTATTTTAACATAATTAACATGTAGTGGATTTCCTGCCATCTAGGGGAGGGGAAGGAATTGGGGGGGGGGGGGATTTGTAATGGAAAGCTTTGTAAGGGTCAGTGTTGAAGAACTACCCATACATATGTTTTACAAATAAAAAGCTTTAATAAAAAATTTTTTTTACTGTTGTTGCTGCTGCTGCTGCTGCTGTTAATACCACCACTACTGCTATTGCTCCTGCTGCTACTAATAATGGTAGTTTTGCTGCTGCTGATACTGCTACCATTACTATTGCTACTGCTTCTACTAATAACTACTGCTATTAGCAACTGCTGTTGCTGTTCCTACTGCTGCTATCACCATTTTTACTGCTGCTGCTGCTACCACTACCACTACTACTATTGCTATTGCTACTACCACTACTATTATTGCTGCTGCTGCTATTAATAGTACACTGCTGCCCCTACTACTACTACCACTACCCCCTTTATACAAGATCAAGACCACAGTTCACATCCTTCACTACCCTACACCTAGAATTAAGTGCTTTGCTGGTGAATATTCAGGGCTCAACCCCAGTCATACTTTTTACAATCAAAATTTCAATTGTATGTTGGAATGAAAAATGAAGCAAATTTTCCAGATAAGGTTACAGATAGCTCTCTTGTGATCTGAGTTCTCCAGACTCAGATCTGGTATCTGAATGGGCTCATATCCAAAATTATCCAAGAAAGTGCCTCAGTCAATTTTGATAGTAATACCTAGAATGAAACATTTAGCTAGAAAATTACTTATGCCTACATTCTCACACACATAATGATCATCTTCACAAACCACATTACTCTTGTGTCCATTCATTTTCTACCTTTGTTCCTCTTTCTCACTCAGACCCAGACTTCCTGCCCACACCAAAGCCTAGGAACTAACCTTCTCTCACCTGTGATCACTATAAATGATTCTGGCTCCAAGGAAGTCAGGGTGGTCTTTGGCAAACTTCTGGGCTACTTCTTGATAAGTCTTCAGTGACCACTCTTGGTCATATGTTTGCCCATTCAATTCATATACCTGAGAGCAGTGGAGAGAAGAGAGGAAAACATGAACCCAAATGGATTTCAGAGAAAAAAGTAGAGCTTGATTTTAACAAAGGTTATCCTTATCCAACCTTCTATGAAAGGAACAGGAGTACAATGGAACAGATTCCCTATGGCTCCCTATATCTATTATAAATCTCTCTCTCCAGAGCAGGTTTCTGTTCTCCCATCTGAAATGTCCAAGGCCTAGCTTTCAATATTCAGTGCAATGTCAGGACAAGTTATGGAGTTCCTCCATAGTTGGGGAAAGACAATAGATGAATAGTCAAAGAAAAATTATAGATAATTTTCAAAGGAAGAAATTCAGTCTATCAATAACCAAATCACTACAAGGTTTCATCTCACATCCATCAGACTGCCAAAGATGACAAAGAAGAATACTGAAATTGACAGTTCTTGGTAGGAGTGAGGGGATAAAAGGTACATTAGTGGAGTTGTGAATTGGTACCATAATTCTAAGAAGCAATTTGAAACTATGCTAAAAAGTCTAGCTACTAGCCCACTATTACAAAGAGATCAAAGAAAGCAAAAAGTAACCAAAGTGAAAATACATTTATAACATCCCCTTTTGTAATGGCAAAGAACTGGAAACTCAAAAGAATTCCAAATTATTAGGGATTAGCTGGCAAATTATTGTATATCTATCTAATACTGTTGAATATCTAACACTATAAAATTACTTTTTGCTATAACAAATGATGAAAGAGATAGTTTCAGGGAATCCTTGGAATCCTTGTATGAACTGATATAAAGGGAAGGAAAATAATTTATTTAATAACAACATTATAAAGACAACTTCCTAAGACCTAAGAGCTATAATCAATGTAACAACCAACCACTATTCCCAAGGACCAAGGATGAAACATTCTACCCACCTCCTATCAAAAAGGTGATAGATTCAGGATGCAGAATAAGACATATAGTTTTGATTATAGTCAATTTGGGAATTTATTTTGCTTAATATGCATATTTGTTATAAAACTATCAAGATTTTATGTGTGTTTTTTTTATTTTTCATGAAGTAGCAGGCAATGGTTAGGATAGAGTTGTTGTGCTCCCCCCCCCCAAAAAAAAAAGAAAAAAAAGATTTATGGAAAAATGTTTAAATACAAGGGAAAAAATAGAAGGAAAGCCCAAAGGAATCACAGACAAATAGAACAGCCTTGAAGTTTCATGATGAATTTATTACATACCTAAAAAGAAAAGCAAACTTGTACATAATAAATATTTTCAGCTTCATGCATACTTTTCTTTCTCTGTTCTACCATGTATATGGAAATCCTTATTTTATTTGATATTTACTCAGTTCAAAATAATTTTTTTTAAAAATTGGGGGGGGGGAGTGTATAAGAAATGATAAGCTAAAGAAAGACACATACTGATAGAAAAATAGATTAAATTCTTTCCCCCATATAAAGAGATTTGGTTCCATTCTTAACTCAGACTCATCACCAGAATTCTGAATTTTGTCAACACAAACTGGGTAAAAATCTATGGAATTAGATCCTAAGCAAATGCCAACAATGCATTTGATGATAAGTATGGCAAGAATATTATACACATTCCCCACACACATCCTTGGTGTCCATAGGAACAACTGAATCTAGACCTCTCCCAAGCAAACAAAAGGCTTTGTTGGGTTTTTTCCTTGAATCTGAGTAAAGTTGCTTTGATCTTTTAACTCTTTGAAGTATTCTTATACACACACACACACACACACACACTCCTGAGGGTGATATTCAGAGAGAGAGAAAGACTAACAAAGTAGTTTCTGAATGTCACTGGTATAGAGGGTGATTATTCCTTCCCCCTTTCACCTGAGGACATCAGTGACCTCTTGCAATAAGGCAGAAATCATATGATGAGAAAAAAAGAAATTTATCTGTACTTTGTGGCATTGAGCTATTCCTTTTTGTTTCTTCTGCCTGGCTGATTTGGACTTCCAAGGAAAACTTGGATAACTAATGATTACAAGGAGAGGGGTAAATAACATGAAAGCAAAGTAACATAAAGACAGCTTCCAGGCCTGGAGTAATGACAGTAACCCAAAGGAATTCTCTCAGTTACAAGGAGAAAAGATTCAGAGTTGTTAAAACTCTCAGAAAGTATGAATCCCATTGACCTAGTTAGCTGGGAAAGTTGATTTCTCTTTTAGTCTGGGAGTATGAGATGGGAAATGGAAATCCTTCCTCTTATTCTTTTGCCATAATATAAATCTTGAGTCTCCCCACACAGCCACACCCAACGATATGGAAGGACAAGGGAACAGAGTCCAAAGACAGTTGGAGTTGTGTATGATCTAGTTTCCCTTTCACTTTGTCTTATGTACAATGAACTATGTGATCTTGACAATTGATCTTTGAATCTATGAAAACAATGGGAAGTAAATGGAGAAAGAGGAATCAATTCACAAAGTGGGGTGAAGGCTCTGAATATGATCCCATTTAATCCTATAGATTAATTTCAGATCTGGTCAATGAGGGGTTAATCAAAGTTGCTTTGGTGTCTAGGCCAAACAGAAGTATGGTGAATTAGCAAGGTGGTTATCGACTAAGCACCCTCTGGGGGCCAAAGGAGACCCTGTGTAGCCTTTTCAAAAGGGGTCTCTCATGTATGCACCAAAGAGTAACTTGACAAGACTAGGTTGATGGCTCAAAGAGAACATCTCTGTTGGATAATTCAGATATTTTGCTTCCTTGGATAATTGATACAGTGATGCACTCACCCAGTGCCTTTCTGTGGTTTAAGAACAGAGTCCTACACAGATAAAGAAATGAAGCCCAGAAGAGTTCAATAAATTATCCCAAATTGCACAGTATTTGATCAAGGATTTAGAATCTTTGCACACCCAAAACAGTACCTCCATTCCAGTTTTTCTACTTCCCTTCTGCCCATTCCAATCTACCTTCCACACAACTGCTAAAGTGATTTTTTTCTAAAAGTTTTTTTCTTTGTATTCTTAGCAATTAGAATTCTTTCTATATGACCATGAATATCATTTTATTTTTCTTAAGTTTCCTTGTCTTTAAAATCAGAATAATTTTATTTAGTCACATTCTAATTCTTCCATTATTTTTCTTACAGAATTGTTTTGCTATGGGAAAAACCTTAAAGTTTCACTTTAAAGTGAAATTTATTAAAATAATGGTGCTTACAGTGATGATGATGATGATGATTACAAATCCAGGGTACCACTCATTTTTCAACAAGCTAGTAGTTGTTGGCTGTGGCCACTAATACCTCTTTTACCCAAATGCTCTTTTGTTCCCAGAATGAGATGTCCTCAACTTTCCTTTTCCTCCCAGAGCTGTAGAAACTGGGGGGAGGGGCAGTTCTTTTTCCTTCAGCCCCATGGCCTCATTGTTTCCTCTGTTGCAGTACATTGCTTGACATTTCCAAACTTCACCTCCCAACACTAGTTTCTATGTCCAAAAGAAAAGCACCATAGCATTTTGCCCCTGTATTAAGAAGACTGACCTATTGCTTGACCTGTAGGTAGGAGAAATAATATACTAAAACTACTACTGGAGATTTCATGAAGTCTCAAGCTTTATCTATTCCTGACACATTATCTGAAAAAGAGAATTTTAAAAGAATCAAGATACCACAAATCTCATAGCAACTTCTTGTTACTCTCTAAAACGCATCTTTCTGTTCTATCTATTCCAAGAGTACCTCCTCCAAGAAGTCTTCTCTAAACTGTTCATAAGATTATGGCATTTAGAAAAGGAAAAGCCCTTAAAGATAATTTAATCTAATTTCTCATCTTCTTGGTGAGGAAACTAAAACCCAGAATGATAAAGCAAAGGGATTTTTTCATAATCTCTGACTTCAAATCCAATGTCCTTTCAACTGTACTATAGCTGACTTATTGATCTTCCCCTTTCCAGAATTTTTGCAATATCCCCCACAGGTACATCTTACTTATATGTTATTTTCACTAAAGTTCTATTTGGATGCCTTATTATGGTAGAAATCACTTTCAGTTCTCAAAGGTTATATCAAGCAAAATCCAAACTGTAACAGAAACATAGCATAGAGACTGGAGAAGGAAAGATTTAAAGAGTATAGGATAATAGTATTCAAATACATGAAGGACTGTTTCTGGAGATGGTGGAGACTTACACTTCCTACCTGTGTGACCTTGGGCAAGTCACTTAACCCCAACTGCCTCAGCAAAAAAAGAAAAAAAAGATGGTGGAAACTTATTTTGCTTAGGCCCACAGCTCAGAATTAAAGACAAAGAAGAGAGTCAAAAAGAGGCAATTTTTGGCTTCATGTTAGTGAAGATGTTCTAATAATTAAACCTATCCACAGCTTTGAGAGCCTTTTGAGCTGCTTTAAGAGAGAATATAACCCTTATTTCACTGGGGGAGTGGAGAGTTTTTAAACAAAGGCTAAATATAATATAGATGGCATTCTTGTTTAGGTACAGATTGTACTAGATGTCCTCTTCCAACTCTAACATTCAGTGATTAACAATTTCAATATTTACAATCTTGGTTGGCGGTGAGGGGGACTAAAATCAGTGATTCCTTATTGCTACTGTGGTGCTATCTGCTGGAGAAGATTAAGAATCCTTGCTTTTCCTAGTCAAACCCCAGTGCTGATTCCCATAGAACAAATACCACCAGGAAGAAATCTGAATCCAGAGTTTCAGGTGGAATGAATGTTTTCAAGAATGTTTCCTTGCCTACTGATAATCGCGAGTAAAATAAGTACTTAAATTGTCCTTCTTACAGTCTTCCCATAAGCAAGTAACTATGTGATGTAGGCATCAGAGGGGACTAGAGTCAGAAAGACCTGAGTTCAAAAGCTAACCAGAAACACTAACTAGCTGTGTGATCCCTAGTAGGTCGCTTAATATCTATTGGCCTAAATTTCCTCATCTGTAAAAGAGGAATAAGGAATAAGGATATTATGAGGGTCAAATACATTAACATATATAAAGTGCTTTTTAAACCTTAAAAAAACTATATAAATGGGGTGGTTAGATGGTGCATATGAAGTCAGGACCTGAGCTCAAATCCAGCCTCAGACACTTAACAGTTACTAGCTGAACAACTCTGAGTAAGTCAAGTAACCCCAATTGCCTTACTCCTCTCTTCCCCAAAAACATATATAAATGCTAGCTATTTTAGCTAACAATTAAGCTCTTGCAGTCTAAGAGCTAAAAAAACACCATGGAACAAAAAAGTGGATTTGGATTAGAAAAAGGACTTCTTAAACTTTTCCCACTTGCTACCTCTTTTCACCTGAGAAAGTTTTATGCGATCCTGGGTATATAGATATAAAAAATAGGTAAATGAGTCAAATATTTACTAATAATAAGTCATAATTTCATGATCCTCTCATTCAGTTATAAGAACCCATATGGGGTCTTAAATCACAGTTTAAGAAGCTGGGGCTTAGGAGACAGCTGGATTGTACCAGAATAAGGATAAAAGACATGGGTTGTGGTACAAAGAACCCAGGACATAAATTCAAAGATCTGGATTCAAATTTTGGCCCTGACACTACTGGTTATATGGGTCTTTGGACAAATCACTCAAGTTCTCTAAACCTCATTTTCCTTATTCATTAAATGGATTATAGTAATACTACCTATAAGAAAAGTGTTATCACTTTAGTTCAGGGTCACAAATTCAGGGCACAAATTCCTGCATTTATGACGGTATTCTAGGGTGAAGAGTGGTCACCATTCCTAGTCTGGGTACTAAACAAGGAATAAATTCAGTAGTTGTATGGCTATCACATTATGAACAGAGCAGCAGCTGAATTCCAGTGCCCATCCCAAGCTAAAGCTTGCATGGAGAAACAGCCAAAGCATGAAGCCCAGGTCAAAAGGAAGCCCAAAGTTTTGTCATTCTAAACCAGCAGAGCTTTTCAGGAATAAGACAAAGGGCAAGTTAAGGAAGGGATGAGTCCTAAGCAAAAGTAGATCTCAAAAAAAGGTATAGAAAAGAAAGAAAGGATAAGAATCAATGATGGGAAAGAAAAGAATGACCAAGGAGTAGAAGCAGACTGCACCAAACCTAGATAACTGATGTATTCTACTCTATTATTGCCCTTCTTTATAAAGATAGAGCAGGAAACAAAAATAAAAGGAAAAAGTATGTGGAAAGGATGAATGGAAAGATATAATTAATGATGATAACTCTGGCTGTCAATGGGAGAAGTTCATCCACAAAATGGAAGAGAATGAATTAGAAAGAAGATTTAAACAATGTTGTTTACAAAGAAACATGTCGGAAATGTAAAGATTCATATGTGGAATTAAAATTAAGTGTTGGTACAAAATTGTTTCTCTTAGGAACAAAAAGGATAATTTAAAATCAACAAAGAAATTAAATTATTAGAAATTCTTTCACTCTACTATATGGTAATAAAACTGTTGATCTAAATGAAATGGATGGATATTTACAAAAATATAAAATTCTCAAAATAAAACAAAACAGAATGAAAAATAGAGGATTTAACCTAATCTGAGATAAAGAAACTAACACTATAAATGATCTCCCAAAAGAAAAACCTCCAGGCCCAAATGAATTTACCAGTAAATTCTATCGAATATTTAAAGAACAATTAATTCCAATATTACAAAAGCTGTCTGGAAAGATAGAAAAAAGAAGAGTTTCTATCAAATCCCTTCTAAGATACAAATATGATTGTGATACCTAAACCAGATAGGGTAAATCAGAAAGAAAATTGTGGACTAATAACCCTAAAGAATGCCAATGAAAAAAATTTTAATAAAATTTCAACAAAGCAACATATAAAAATTATAAACTATGGGGCAGCCAGGTGGTACAGTAGGTTGAGCACCAGCTCTGAAATCAGTAGGACCTGAGCTCAGAGCTAGCTTCATACACTTATTAACTATGTGACCCTGGACAAGTCCCCACTTGCCTTACAAAAACAAAAGATTACAAATTATGACTCATTTGGTTTTATACCAAGAATAAAGGGTTTATTCAATACTAAGAAAGCTCTAAACATAGTTGACCAAATTAATAAGAACAATGAAAATCATATTATTTCAACATTGACCCTTGCAAAGCTTTCTGTTACAAATTTTTACCTCCATCTCCCCACCCCCTCCCCTAGATGGCAGGAAGTCTAATATGTTAATTATGTTAAAATACTTGACAAATCAAATATATATATGTATATATATACATATTTATACAGTTATTTTGCTGTACAAGAAAAATTAGATCTACAAGAAAAAAAATCTGAGAAAAATCTTTTGACAAAACATACCTGTTCTTTAAGAAAAGCAAAGAAAGGGGGAAAGTGGTTAATAATAATAATAAATGTGCCAGCACTTTACAAATATTAACTCATTTTATTATCACAAATCCTGGGAGGTATGTGCATTATCCCTCTTTTATAGTTGAGGAAACTGAGGTAAACACGGTTAAGTGACTTGTCTAGGATCACACTACTAGTGTCCAAGGTCAAATTTGAACTCAAGTCTTATTGTCTCTACTCTGACACCTAGTAACTCTAGGAAAGATTTATTTATTCCCAGTTATAGGGATAAACAGTTATTTCTTAATTTGACATGTAGACTCTAAAACAAAAAGTCAGCATTAGTCGTAATAGGGATAAAGCAAATGCCTTTCCAATAGAACTAGGATTAAAGTAAAGCTATTCATTTATCTAAGTCTTATATATTCATTTGGAGATTATCTTGGCAAATAGTTTCAAATATTAGCCTTTACATAGTTTCGCCAGATTGCTTTCCAGTTTCTACAACAGTTTTTATTAGTTTTTTTTTTAATTTCTTATCTGAACAGACAGATTCTTTGGGTTTATCAATATTAGACTATAGTGCTCATTTGCTTCCATATGTTGTATACCATTACTATTCAATATAGTGCTAGAAATAAATGCTAGCATTTAAGATGGAAAATGTCATCTCTATTCAGGAGAATTATTAAGACTGAATGCAGATCAAAACATATTATTTTTATCTTTTGTTTTTTTTTTCTTTCTCATTTTTTTTTTTTTTTTTTTTTTTTTTGCTTTTTGCTGAGGCAATTGGGGTTAAGTGACTTGCCCAGAGTCACACAGCTAGGGAATGTTAAGTGTCTGAGAACAAATTTGAACTCAGGTCTTCCTGACCTCAGGGCTGGTGCTCTAACCATTGCGCCACCTAGCTGCCCCTTCTTTCTCATTTTTTTCCCCTTTTGTTCTGATTTTTCTTTCACAACATGGCAAATATGGAAATATGTTTAAAATGATTGTATAGGTATAAGTTGTATCAGATTGCTTGCTATCTTGGGGAGTGGGAAGGTAAGGGAGGGAGGGAGGAAAAAATTGGAATTCAAAATATTACAAAAATCTTATAAAATCTTACATGTAATTAGAAAAATAAAATACTCTTGAGAGGGGAAAAAACCCTATGAGGATGGAAAAATGAATATGCAAAAAAATAAATAAATAAAAATGCTAGCATTAACAATTACAAGAAAAAGAAATTGAGGAGAAAGTATATGCAAAGAGGAAACAAAATTATTGCTTTTTACAGATGATGTGGTTTAATTAGAGAACCCTGGAGAGTCAACTAAAATAACAGAAATCATTTGCATTTTTGCATATTGCTCAAAAAAAAATCTATCAGAAAGAGATAGTAAGAGATTCCATTTAAAATAAATACAGAAAGTACAAACTACTTGGAATTCTACCTGTCAAGATACTCCCAGAAACTATATGAATACAATGATAAAACTTTTTAAATTAATAAATGCAGATCTAAATACCTACAGAAATATTTTCTTTAAAATCTTTGCATCTATGTTCATTAGGGATAGTGGTTATAGTTGTATTTTTTCTGTTTTGACTCTTCCTGGTTTATGTATAGACAATATCTGTGTCACAGAAGGAATTTGGTAAAATCTCTTCTTTTGCTATTTTTGTAAACAATTTATGTAATATCTGAATTAATTGTTCTTTGAATGCTTGATAGAATTCATTGTTAATCCTTCTAGTCCTAAAGCTTTCTTTTCTCTTCTTTTTATTATTAAAGCTTTTTATTTGCAAAATATATGTACGGATAATTTTTCAACATTGACCCTTGCAAAGCTTTCTGTTACAAATTTTTCCCTCCATCCCCCCACCCCCTCCCCTAGATGGCAAGAAGTCTAATACATGTTAATTATGTTAAAATACTTGACAAATCAAATATGTGTATACATATTTTTAGTTATCTTGGTGTACAAGAAAAATCAGATCTACAAGAAAAAAAAATCTGAGAAGGAAAACATAATGCAAGCAAACATCAATAGAGAGCATGAAAATGCTATGTTGTGGTCCACAGTGGAGCTTTTTTTTCTTAAGAAAGTCACTTATGACTTGTTCACTATCTTGTTATATTAATTTGGGTATTTTACATTTTTGTACATATTTATTTCATTTAAGATATCATCTTTATAATTATCTGCATATAGTTGGCAAAATTATTTCTAATAACATTTTATTCTTTCTTATGAATTATTTTTTTTCATTTTTAATATTACTAGTTTTGTTTTCTTCTTTCAAAATAAATTAAATTAAGTAATGGCTTGTCTATTTTTAAAATCAAATTCCAGGTTTATTTATAAATTCAATAGGTTTTTTGTTTTTAATTTTATTAATTGTTCTTTAATTTTCAGGATTTTTAGTGCTCAGTTGGGGTTTTATAATTTGACAATTTTTCTAGTATTTTTAGTTGTATTTCCAATTCCAGTGACTTATTTTTTGTAAGTAAAAGTTATAAGATAATATATATACCTTCAAACCCTTATTTTAGCTCTAGGTGATCCTTCATATTTCAGTCTTCATATTATCAAACTTTATATTTTCACTTCAAATTTCCTTGTTAAAAAAAAATTGCTTTCTAATTAATTTGGCTAACCTTTTCTATTTTCCATAGTGAGTTAATCCCATTCACATTCACAGTTATAATAGTTAATTGTTTATTAATTTCTTAAGGGAATGAGGAGCCAATATAATAAAATAACAATATATTTTAAATCCATTTATTTATTCAATGATATACCAATGAAATTACCAAAGGATTACTTTATAGAACTAGAAAAAATAATGATGAAATGCATATGGAAGAAAAAAGTCAGCAATATCAAGGCAAATAATGAAAAGAAATAAGGATGAAGGGAGCTTAACAGTGCCAGATATCAAACTACATTACAAAGTAATATTTATAAAAACAATTTGGTGATGATGATAGTTACAATAATAGCAGCTAACATTTGTATAGTGCTTACTATTTTATTTTATATTATGTTATATAGTGCTTACTTATTTAGTTTTATTGCATAATTGAAAATGGGACAGCTAGATGGATCATTAGATAGAGTATTGGGCTTGGAATAAGGAAGTTGAGTTCAAAATCAGCTTCAAACACTTAATAGCTTTGTGACTGTGGGTGAGTCACTTGGTTTCTATTTGCCTTAATCCTCTGAAGAAATAAATGGCAAACCAAACCCCTGAAATCCATGGACTGTATTGACATACCATAGTCCATGGGGTCACAAAGAGTCCAATAAGACTGAACAATTGCATAACAATATAGCCTTAAACTGCAGAAACACTTTTGGGACATGCTATATAACATCACTGATATAAAAAGGATCAATTTTGAAAACTTCTATAAATTGATAAAGAACTAAATAAGAATCAGGAGAACAATTTATACAATAACAATAAACAACTTTGAAAGTTGTAAGAATCATGAACTATATAAGAATAGTGAACATTCTTAATTCTAGGGGACTGATGATAAAACATATTATCCATAAAAGAGAAATGATGGATTTAGGGTATAGAAATATGTGTGTGTATTTTCATTCATTTATTTATACATACACATAGACATGTATATATACCTACATATATATATGCACATATGTATATGTGTATATATATATAAAATATTTCACAAATACATGTATATTTATATAAGAAGATTGAGGGAATTTGTTTTCCTTAACTATAAATATTTGTTCCAAGGAATATGTTTTTCTTTTCTTGTTTATTTATCCAATGGTTTTGGGGTTTGGGAGGAAAAGAAAAAAAAATTCTGGTCATTTCAAAAAGTAGAGATCTGTGGGGGTGCAATAGAATGTTATATGTACTTTCAGATGAGATCACCGTATTATTTATTTTGGATAAATCACTTAACTTTGTTACAAGAGACCATTCATAGAGTGTAAAATGTAAATATTTGTAACATAAAAACAAAACTTTACAGCAAAACCTTTTTTTAATAAATTAATTAGAGGACCAAGGAAGAAATTACTTGTTAGATCTATAGAGTATAGGAAAGTTCACTACCAAACAATAAAGAAAATCACAAGAGATAAAAGAGAAAATGTTCATTACATAACATTTTAAAGTTTTTATACAAACAAAAATGAATTGGAAGAGAAGCATGTAAATGAGGAAAAACCTTTGTAACAAATTTTTCTGGTAAAGGTTTCATTTCAGAGAAGTATGAAACTGATTAAAAGTTATTAAAGTAAAAACCATTCTTCAATTAATAAATGGTTAAAAGATAGGAACAGACATTTTTTTCTACAGTAAAAATCCAATTTATCATAACCATATTAAAAAAATACTTTGTCATTAACAGAATGGCAAATTAAAACAATTCTAAGGGTCTATCTCACATCCTTTGGTAAAGTTGGCAAAAAAAAAAAAAGGCAAGTGCCAAATACTGAAGGGGTTATAGAAATAAATATTAATTTACTGTTGGTAGTCATTTTGCCATTCTGGAAAGCAACTTGGAACTATGCCCTAAAATTATTAAACTGTGTCCTTCAAACCTATAATATCAATATTATATCTATATTCTCAAAAAAGATAAAAAGAAGAATAAAAGAGTCCATATACACAAAATATTTTTTTCAGAGATAAAGAATTGGAAACTGAGAGGATATCCCTCAGTTGGAGAATAGCTAACCAAGTTATGGTAGCATATGTGATGGAATACTATTTTAATATAACAAAATGATGAAAGTAATAGTTTCAGAGAAATCCGGGGAAACTTATATGAGCTGATACAGAATGAAATGAGCAGAACCAGTAGAACAATTTATACAGTAACAACAATATTGTAAAGACAACTCAGAAAGATTTCAGCAACTCTGACCAACACAAAGATCTACCATGATCTCAAAAGACTCATGATGAAACATGCTACCCACTCATTGATAGAAAGATGAGGAATTCAGAGTAACAAGGCCAATGGGGGAATTTGTTTTGCATGACTATGACATGTTTGGAACAAATGTTTTGTTTTTCTTTCTCAATTGGAGAGTTGGGAGAGATATAAAAGGATTTTTCATTGATTAAAAAAAACCCAAAATTTTAATTAAAAAAATTTTGGGGAGGTATAGCAGCATATCTACATGGACTTAAGTTGTGCTATAAAATATTAAGATATAATATTATGTCATTGTCCACATCTGAAATCCACCTTTATCAAAGGTCATTTTCTAAGAGAAAACTAAATCAAAGTTCAAGGATAAATTCCTAAATCCCTAAAGATAAATTATGGTGACAATTGGATTTTCTTGCTGTTGAGTCATTTCGGTTATGGCCACTGTTCAGTTGGGTGTTTGAGACCCCATTTGGGGTTTTCTTGGCAAGACAAAGATGCTGGAGTGGTTTGCTGTTTCCTTCTTCAGTTAATTTTACAAATGAGGAAATTGAGACTTTCCCAAGGTTACAAAGCTCATAAGTGTCTGAGGCTGGATTCAAACTCACAAAGAAGAATCTTCCTGACCCCAGGCCTGGCACTCGAGCCACTATATGACCTGCTAGCTGGTGACAGGACAAGAGCATCCAATTAAAGGCAATTTTGAAAATTGTCTTTCAAGGAGCGTTGGCATTTAAATTGACAATTATGCTATTTAATTGAATCAAAAGCTCGAATCTAAATTCTGTATCATTATTTAATCTTGACTGAAAAATTTTGCTTTAATTTTCATGATTACTATGAAATTATAAGGAAAGATACTTGAAATGTTTTTATTGAAAAAAGGCTTTCAACAAACAGGGGAAACTATCCGTTGTATTTCTTTAACTTAGATGTATATCACTAAAAAATTTGTTTTTGACACAGCAATAGTTTCCATGATATATTGTTTAAATAATTAGGTATTAGCAAAGTCTTACTGTCTATTATATCACTGAAGAGAAAAATTATGGTATAACAGAAAGGGCAATGGGTTCAGATGCTGACTTTTCCATCTTTTGAGCTGTGTGATTTTAATCTCTCTAAATGAGAAGGGTAAACTGTCTCTTCCAACTCTAAATCCATGATTGTATTTTCTAGTTTTAAAGATAGACTAGACTCTAAAAAAAAGTTTAGACTTAAACAGACTGATATTTTGAATTAGAAAGATATGGGTTCAAATTGTGACTTTGTCGTTTATTAGGAATATGGTTTTTATAAATCCCTTGTGGTCTCAAGTATTTGTCATCTGTAAATAAGGCAATTGGACTGGTTGACTCTGAGGAGCTTTTCCTTTGCTTTTATTGTCGACAACTTCCCTAACTCTCTGTTTGTTCACCTGAAAAATAAGGACATTTATGTTTTATTATTCTCTGCCAAATGGATATCATGAGGAGAATGCTTTATAGACAATAAACATGAGCAATAAATATAAGTACTATTATTAAATGCTTTATTATAATATTCATTAATATATGAATTAGCTCTAACTCTAAGGTAAAATGGCCTTGCCCCAAGAGGTCCATAGATTTCTCACGTAGCTACACTACTTGAAGTTCATGAAAATGGGAAATTATATTTATTTTCCCTAACCTTTAACTGAAAAATTAGCATTTCTTTCAATCATTTAAAAAACATTCTGCTAAGTGGTCCATATGTTTTAACAGAATGCCAAGGGATCCATGACACAAAAGAGGTTTAAAATTCCTAGTGTAATCTACTCACTTTACACTGACATACAATGTAGAGGTCACTTAGGTACAGTGACTTGTCTAAGACCACATGTGAAGATTACAGGATAATATAAAGGTTAAAAATAACATAGATAGGAGTCAAATCCAGTTACTCTGACCATAAACCTATTCTTCTTTCTCATATATCATACATGTACTTTTTTCTAGGCTTTATAAAATATACACATTGGATATTTTTTCATCTCTCCTGTGATGTGACTCATTTTCCATCTACAGTGCCCTGTTAGAGAAGTAGTTTTGGAGAAGTAGTCGATAAAAAAAAAATAAATTGGCTTAGATGAAAGAGGAAGTCCAATATTTTTTGGTTTTTGCATTATATAGGGGTCACAATTCAGTCACATTAAAGTTGTTCATAATTCTTCCTCTTAACACCCTCATCAAGACTTTGAAGACAACTAAATAACTGAGGGAAATCTGATTATTTTAGGATTTAGTCATTTGTTCTGGGTTTGGGCCCTTCACAAAAATCTCTAGCAAAGTCTATGCCCAGAACTCCGGAAGAGAACTATTGACACATTTACAACTTAAAACAGAACCTCCTTTTCTGACTGGTGTGAACAATTAAAGGCTCCTACAGATGTAGATGAAATTTCCCTTTGCAACTCAGTGCCTATTTGTGTTACTAAAGCCCTGAAACAAAAGCTTCTTATTCTGTTGAAGCAACAGAAGCCAGAAAGGTCTTATCTCCTCTCAATTCCCTTCTAATCTTTCCCTTCCATTCCCCCACCTGCTCATTCAGCAAAATCTGAACTAGATATCAGATTTCTTTATAGAGCTATACAGAATATTTGAACCATTCTTATAGGATCTTTGATTTCAGACTGGAGAAGATTCTTTAAGTTAAATCAAAATTTATTAAACAGCTACTAAGGGCCAAGATCTATACTATGTGCTGGACATATAAAAATAGAGGTTGGGAGGGATCAAAAAAAGATAGTCCCTGCCCTCAAGGAGCTTACAATGTAATGGGGGAAGATAAGGGAACAATGGAGAAGTCAGAGAATCTCAAAGTAGTGCTGCAGCCAGATGGGAAATGAGATGTTTGAGCTAAGCCCTCAACTTAAATGGAAGTTTGGAATCCATGGCCCCACTTTTCAGAGGGGCAGAGAGTAGTGATGAGGTAAAGTAGCAAAGTTGATGAGATCTTACAAGATGATGAGGTTATCCCAATCATATGATGGGCTTGGTAGAAAAGTCAGTCAAAGAAGTTCTAAAGTAGTGTAACCAAATAAGAAATGAGGAGATACTGATAGAATGTCTAAGAAGATAAGAATAACAAAGTTTGGAGTCCTACAGACTTTATGATAACTAGAGTCTTAGGAGTCAGTCTCAGCACAAGACTGGGAGTTCAAGATCAGGTTCTAAATTTAGCCTCCAATACTATTTACTACATCATCACTTTATTACTATAAACCTGTTTCTCATCCATAAAATGGAAATAATAGTTCTACTCTCTAAATTAGAGGGTTATTGTTGAGGAAAATGCTCCACAAATCTTAAAGTATTATATAAATATTAGGATGTAGTAAGATGTTTCATCTGCCACTTTTCTTCTGAATTCAGATATCAAATTTAAAATTCCACTTGGCTAGCTGAAATGACCACTCTAATCATGGTGACATTACTATACCAACATCAGCTCACTGGTCTGGGATTTAAGAGAATAGGTTTCCTGGACAGATAATTGGTTAGAGATATGAACAAACAGTTCTCAAAAGAAGAAAATGCAAATGATTCACAATCATTTGAAAAACTACTCCATGATAAAAGAGGGACACTAAGGCACTATTGGTAGAACTGTGAAGCAGTTCAATCCTTCTGGAGAATGATCTGCAATTAAGTCTAACAGACTATAAAATTATATACCCTCTAGCCCAGAAATTCCACTTCTAGGTCTGTATTCCAAAAAGATCAAAGAAAAAGGAAAATGACCTCTATATACAAAAATGTATATAGTAGCCCTTTCGTAGTGGTAAAGAATTGGAAATTGGGTGGGTGTCCATCAATTGGGGAATGGCTGAACAAGTTGTGGTATATGGTTGTGATGTAATACTATTACGCTATAAAAAATGATGAGCGACAGGTACGCCAAGCTAATATAATAAAAATGACAATTCTACCTAAATTAATCTACTTATTCAGTGCCATACCATTCAAAAGAAATTACAGAGCTAGAAAAAAATAACAAAGTTCATCTGGAAGAACAAAAGGTCAAGAATTTCAAGGGAATTAATAAAAAAATGCATATGAAGGTGACCTAAATGTACAAGGCATAAAACTATATTATAAAAAGTAGTCATCAAAATCCTTTGGTACTGGTTAAGACATAGAGTAACTGATCAGTAGTATAGGTTAAGTTCACAAGATGCAATAGTCAATGACTATAGAAATCTAATGTTTGATAAACCCAAAGACCCCAACTTCTCGAATAAGAACTCACAATCTGACAAAAATTTCTGGGAAAATTGGAAAATAATATGTTAGAAATTAGGCACTGACCAACATCTAGCACCTTATACTGAGAAAAGGCTGAAATGGGTTCATGATTTAGACATAAAGAATGATACTATAAGCAAATTTAGAAGAACAAAGGATAGTAGACTATCACAGATCTGTGGAGAAGAAAAGAAGAACTAGAGGGCATTATGAAATGCAAAATGGATAATTTTGATTATATTAAGTTAAAATTTTTTTATAAACAAAACCAATGCAGACAAGATTAGAAGGGAAAAAAAATATTCTTCCAAGCATTCTGATAAAGGCCTCATTTCTAAAATATATAGAGAATTGACTCAAATTTATAATGATATAAGCCATTATCCAATTGATAAATGGTCAAAGAATATGAACAATTTTCAGATGAAGAAATTAAAACCATTTCTAGTTATATGAAAAAATGCTCTAAATCACTATTGATCAGAGAAATGCAAATTAAGATAACTCTGAAGTACTACTATATACCTCTCAGATTGACTAAAATAATAGGAAAGATAATGATGAATGTTGGAGAGGATATGGGAAAATTGGGACACTGATACATGGTTGGTGGAGTTGTGAACCAATCCAACTATTCTAAAGAGCAATTTGGAACTAACCCCAAAGGGCTATCAAATTGTGCATACCCTTTGATCCAGCAGTATGTCTACTGGGTCTGTATCCCAAAGAAATCATAAAAAAGGGAAAGGGTTTTTTTTTGTTTTGTTTTGTTTTTTCCCCTGAGGCAAGTGAGGTTAAGTGACTTGCCCAGGGTCACACAGCTAGGGAATAAGTGTCTGAGACCATATTTGAACTCAGGTCCTCCTGACTTCAGGTGCTGGTGCTCTATCCACTGTGCCACCTAGCTTCCCCAGGATGCACATCTTTAAAAGAAATTTTTAACAGCCCTTTTTGTAGTGGCAAGAAACTGGAAACTGAGTAGATGCCCATCAATTGGAGAGTGGCTGAACAAGTTATGGTATATGAATGTTTTGGAATATTATTGTTCTTTAAGAAACAATCAACAAGATGACTTCAGAAAGGTCTGGAGAGACTTACATGAACTGATACTAAGAGAACATTATACACAGCAACAAAGATTATACAATGATCAATTCTAACACATGTGGCTCTTTTCAACAATGAGATGATTCAGGCCAGTTCCAATAGACTTGTGATGGAGAGAGCCATCTACATCCAGAAAGAGGACTATGGAAACTGAATGTGGATTACAGCATAATATTTTCACCTTTTTTGTTGTTCTTTCCTTGCTTTTTGTTTTTTTTTTCATTTTTTTCCTTTTTGATATGATTTTTTCTTATGCAGAATGATAAATGTAGAAATAATATAGAAGAACTGCACATGTTTAACTATATTGGATTACTTGATGTCTAGGAGAAGAGGATGGGGAGGAGGGAGGAGACAAAATTTGGAACACAAGGTTTTGCAAGGGTGAATGTTGAAAACTATCTTTGAATATATTTTGAAAATAAAAATCTATTATTTTAAAAAAGAAAAAAAAAAGAAAAGATAGGCAGGATGCTTTCA
This sequence comes from Myrmecobius fasciatus, assembly GCA_023553655.1. Taxonomy (NCBI): domain Eukaryota; kingdom Metazoa; phylum Chordata; class Mammalia; order Dasyuromorphia; family Myrmecobiidae; genus Myrmecobius; species Myrmecobius fasciatus. Next base: position 115,582 of record JAJPUD010004820.1, on the reverse strand, counting down.
GAAAAACTTAGAAAGACTTACATGAACGGATTCCCAGTGAAGTAAGCAGAACAAGGAAAACATTGCACATAATGATATAATAGCAATATCGTAAGGATGATGAACTATGAAAGACTTAGCTAGTGTGATCAAGGCAAACATTCAATCACAACATAGTATTTTTACCTTTTGTTGTTGTTGTTTGCTTGCTTGTTTTTTTCTTTCTCATTTTTTTTCTATTTTGATCTGATTTTTCATGTGCAGAATGATAAATACAGAAATATGTTTAGAAGAATTGCCTATGTTTAACCTATATTAGATTATTTTCTGTCTAGGGAATAGGTGAAGAAGAGGCAAAATGGAGAACTTGGAAGTTAAATTTTTTTTTTAAATGAATGATATAAAAAAATAAATAATTCAAGAAAAAAAGCTATAATTATCCTTCCAAGTCTTTCCTCTATAGCTTTTGTTTAGCTTATAATTTTTTGTTTCATTTTCCTCCCGGGTACTCTTACAGTCTTTGCAGTCAAATCACTTTCTTTTCTGAGACTGCTTGTAACCATCATGGTATTATTCCCTTCTCCTGAATTTTCCTCTTGGATAATGCTTGAACAAAAACATTTCTTCATAGTGTTTAGTGATTCCTTTTATATTAATAACTCTAGCCTTAGTTATCTATTTGGAATTTGATATCAGATCCAGGTTCCATGCTCTCCTATACTGCTAGATTAGGTGATCAAGTCCTTTCTAGTCTTGAAATCATTTCCTGGGTTTCTACTGGGGGCTTCCACTTCCCCTGGTGTGTCTGTGCTTAGTATTCAATTGCAGGCTCCAGTGTTTTGATCAGAGCCCTGTGATTGGCTTTCTATGATCAGGAAACTGGGTCATCTTCTATTCCTCTACAGTTTTCTAGTATAATTTTTTAGTATCCTGCTTCCTTTATCTACTAGGATTTCTGAATACCACCCCTAGATTTTCCTGGCAGGGATCTGCCTTTTCTGTTTCCCATAGACTTCCACTGCTGTGATCTATTACTCTTCTTGAAATTTGCCCAGTCAGGATACTGAGGTGAGAGGTAGAAAGAGGAGGCTTCTGAACTGTTTCTTAGGTAAGACCCTTCTTCAAGCATCTGTATCTTCTTTTGGTTCAGTCCTGGATTGAAGGAGTTCTATGAACTTACTCTTTGGAATTTTTGTTCATTATTCAATAATGGTGTCCCATTTAGATCACTGATGGGATAAAAAGTGAACTGAGCTCCTTTGTACCCTTCAACAAACTTGAAAACTTCAACAGCCTACTGCTAACTGATCTTCCCACCTTAAGTCTCTTCCCAAATTCAATTCGTTCACACAGTTGCCATGGTACACTACTTACTGCCCTTCCTTATCTTGTGCTGAGCCTTTGCACTGATGCTCTCCTTCCTCATCTTTGCCTCTTAGAAGCCCTGGATTCCTTTAAGATTGCACTTAAGTGGCAGATCTGCAGAATTCTAACCCACTAGACATGCACTCCCTTCTATCATGTCCTTAGTGATTTTTTTTTTTTAAGCACTTAGGACAGTACCTGGTACATAATAAAAATGCTTATTGATTGACTGATAGATGCCTTCATATTGAATACTTAATAAAGGTAGCCTTCACACCAGAGGTATTAAATAGGCATTGTGCTAAACTGTGGGAAAGCAAATAAAAAGAAGAAACATAATCCCCTAGGGGAAGACAACATACAAAAGGAAGCAAAAAAGAGGTAAAGGAGTGAATGGAGAAATTCCAAAATAATATAGCCAGGTCAAAAATGAGAAGATATCTGTGCTGAGCCCCATCCTTAAATAGAGGTTTGGGAGTTCATGGCTCTACTCTCCAAACAAAGGGGCAGAGAGGAGTCATAAAGGGGTGAATACCAATAATTAGATTTTGCAGGATGATGAGGTTCCTAGGCATGACTTATGAGTGCTTTATTTCATCCCAATATCAAACCTGACTAATAGTGTACAACATCAAGTCCACTCCTAACATTCTGTTTGCTACTGGAATTGCCCCACCCCAATTTAATTGTATTTAGTTGTTGTTTAGTCATTTTTAGTCATATCTGACTCTCTGTGATCCCTTTTCGGATTTTTTTGAAAAAGACTCTAGAATGGTTTACCATTTCCTTCTCCAACTCATTTTACTAATAAGAAAACTGAGGCAGCCAGGGTTAAATGACTTGTCCAAGGTCATAGAACCAGTGAAAGCCTGAGGCCAGATTTTTACTCAGGTCTTCTGAGGTCCAGTACTTTATATACTGTGCTACTTAGTTGCCTGTATTTAATCAGAAAAAGTAATTATTTTATCTACCTGCTAAATAGTCACATGATGTTCAACATAAAAGCAAGACAGCAACTTGTTTGAGTACTGCTTTTATCTGAATTCCATAGAAAAGAATGAAAAGATTAAGAATAGCAATTTATTATTATTATTATCAGCATCATTCATGAAGGTATTACCGCTATTCCTCAAAGCTTTAACTACATAGCTCTTAGCAGCCAGCCCTATGTGACTGATAGAGCCCTAAACTCCTTGGTAAATCAAAAGTCTTCTATAAAATCATGTTCTCTCTCCCTGCACTCAGCAGAATCAGAAAAAGCTTGCCCTATTTGAAGCCTGGTTCTTAATGCCCATCTTTTTCCCACCCTCCTCACACACTGTTCCATATCGCATTACAAATAGGATTAAAATACTAATCCTCTAGAATACTCATGCAAAAACATAAATATATTTCTTGGAAGGTATAACATATTGATTCATCAGGACCCATTGACATGTTGATACAAATTAGTTCATTAGCTATCATCTAATACATTTCATGGCCCAAAGGAAGAACAATACCTTTGATAGCAAGGAAAAGTCTTTAGGGAATGAGATTTGTCCAAGCTCCCAGTGAAAGACTCTGGGCAGCAAGGAAACTGGACAATGGTTCTAGATCTCTTGAAGAGCAAGAAGAAGAAAAGTTCACTAAGGAAGAAAGTGGCCCTGAAAGAAAAAGTAGGACAATGAAGAGAAATGTCATCTCTATTTCTTAATTTTGCCTGATGTGGGGTTTTGCTGGACCTAGAAGCTAGATTCAGGAATCCTTCACCCAATTCTTAAGTTTAAGAAGGAGGAAAAAAAAGAGCCAAAGAAGATTCCAAGGGTCAAATTGAGAACCAAGCATGTAGAAAGAGCAGACAAAGAGAGGGATGAGAACTAAGAGGAAGGTGGCAGACTTACCGGGTACAGTGTGGCTCTTAGCTCCAAGTACTGCACATTGTCCTCATAGAACTCCTCCAGACCTCTAGCAAAGTACTCTCTAAATACAGGTGCATAATGGACAAGCCCACCAACAGCGATAAAGATGTTTTCAAACCTTGTCCAAATGATGGCTTGATCTGAATATGCTGTTTCGGGATTCTCCAACACCAATGTGAAGTTTTGCAGCAAGCTGTCATGAAGCAAAAGGGAATCACTCCAAGGAGATGCTTCAGGTAAGGAGGCTTGTGAATTTCCTTGTGAAGTTGTATGATGCTGAATCCATACCTACATCTCTCTTGCACAGTACCAGAGGAATCTCTCTCCATTGAGGGGAAGGCAAAATTGACTGAGAGAGGGGTCATAGTTTTCCTTCCTAGGAACTTATTTCTCAGAATTCTCTAAAATGTCTGAAAGACTCAGAATCAAAAGAATCCTCTTCTTGTTCCACAGCCTCTCAGGATTTGATTCTAGTCGAGTTATTTGACAAGTTATTTTGACTCTAATGGAGAGTTAGTTGCATTATAATATTCCATGAAAAGTTTGTGAAAATGTGTCATCCCCCAACCATACTGTAAGTAAGTACCTCAAGAATGAAACAATTTCTTTTGCATTCTCTCACAAAACATTTAGGGATAATTCACTTTATGCTACAAACACGTTCCTGAAGAATTATCTTATTTATAAATCAAATGGGATTCAATTTTCAGCCCAATGATTACTACTTTATTTTAGTTTTCAAATCAAGTTTTAAATACATTAGAAGAGCTCAATGTTGCAGGTTTTCATGTAAGGAAATTGCTTGAAGCAAGATATATTAGGTGTACATGCTTTCTACATCCTAGGCCCTAAATGGATGTTTTTTGACTAGCTAACTAATCTCAGCTCCAAAGTTGAGAGGCATCCCACCTTAGATCCTTACTAACTATGGAATATTCAGCAAATCACCATCATTTTGAGACCCAATTTCTTTATCTACAAAAACAAGCACAATAATACATCTTGCTTTGTTTACCTCATTTTGTAAACTTTATAGCATTATATAAATGTCAGAGAACTCACCTGTTGTCAAATTCAGTGACATTTTGCAGTTGCCTCCTATACTTCTCAAGCAAAATCCACTCTGAGCAGTCTTCTGGCTTTGGGGTTGGAGGAGCAGGGTCAGCAAATGTGAATTTCAGGTTGCCAGATGGGGTGAAACAGAGATGGCAGTGGGGTCTGTAGGTGACATTCCTCACCAACCAATCAACACTCAAAATGCCAAAGTCATGGAGATGTAAAGCAGCTCCTGAGAGGGGAGGCAAAACTACAGATTAGAGACCACAGCTAATATCTCACCAAAGTAGAGAATAGATGATCATGTTATTTATGTCCAGGAATTCCTTGGACTTCTTGGCCAAGTCTCCTTGAATACAAACCTTAATGGAAATTTCTGGCTTTAGCACAAGGCTCTTACTTCACTAATCTCTCAAAGTCCTATTTTGTTTTTCTGTCTAGAGTCTCCTAAAACCCATTTTGTCTAGTCCAAGTAGGAATGCCAGTGAGATATATTTGATTTCCAAGCAACTGGCAATGTTGAGCTTTGGAGCACCTCCCCTGTGTTTTGGGAAGCCTCATATCATTGAACTATGGCTGCAACTTCATTTGTTCCAGCTCCCAGAGTGACCCTTCCTAAGGTGCCTTCCTCATACTCAAGAAGCCCTCATTTAGGACTTCAGTAAGAGAATGGCTCCACAGAGACACTTACCTTTGGGGGATATTTTCATGAAATAAAAAAGGAATAATAATGGCAGTCTGTCACTGGAAACCTGTCTGGCCAGACATTTTTCCAGCCCGTTTTGTCCTAGAAATTCATCTGGATGCAAAGATCTCAGCTACAGCCTCATCTTTCTTTCTTTCTTTCTTTTTTTTTTTTCAGAAAATCAATTGATTTATTTCCTTTGCTTAATGCTACTTCTTTGTTATTTTTTAAAAAAGGGTTCTTTGCAGGAGATCATTATACATGGCAACAAGACTATATGATGATCAATTCTGATGGACATGGCTCTCTTCAACAATGAAATGTTTCAAACAAGTTCCAATTGTTCGGTGATGAAGACAGTCATATACACCCAGAGAGAGGGATATGAAATGTGGAACACAACTTAACATTTTCATGCTCTCTATTGATGTTTGCTTGCATTATGTTTCCCTTCTCAGATTTTTTTTTCTTGTAGATCCGACTTTTCTTGCACAGCAAGATAACTGTAAAAATATGTATATACATATTCGATTTGTCAAGTATTTTAACATAATTAACATGTAGTGGACTTCCTGCCATATAGGGGAGGGGTGTGGGCCAGGGGGGAAAAATTTGTAACAGAAAGCTTTGCAAGGGTCAATGTTGAAAAATTACCCATACATATGTTTTGCAAATAAAAAGCTTTAATTTAAAAAAAAAAAGGGTTCTTTGGGGGTAGAGGAGTAGTCACTGAGAAATTATATATATATGTATACATATATACATATATATACTTTTTTTTTTTTTGCTGAGGCAATTGGGGTTAAGTGACTTGCCCAGGGTCACACAGCTAGGAAGTATTAAGTGTCTGAGAACAGGTTTGAACTCAGGTCCTCCTGACTTCAGGGTTGGTGCTCTATCCACTGCATCACCTAGCTGCCCCAAATCATATTTTTTTTTAAAAAAGGCTCCAATCTAACATATGCAAATATATACAGACATATGTAAATATGTATCAGTTTGAGAGAGAAGGAGCCATCAGGTCTCCATTCTATATATGGCATTATGTTGGGCATTATGGCTCATCCCTTAGAATATCTAATATTTTTTTAAGGCTCAGCCTCATCCTTCTGCGGCTATAACAGCATGTTTAGTAGAGTCTTTTGTTTTCCCATGTAGCATTACTGATCATCAACCTCAGCTTGACTTTTTCAAGTCTATGAGAAAGAAAAGGAATTTAGTGACATTAGTTCCCCATTATTTCCTATCTTTTTCTTTTTTCTTGTTTTTATTTATTTCAATAAAAACTTCTCAATGACATGTAAAAAATTCTAGTACTCATTTTTTAATATTTTGAGTTCCAAATTTTCTCTCTCCCTCTTGCCCCTCTTCCATCTATTGAGAAGACAAGCAATATATCAGTAATGCTATGATGTAAAATAAAATACACACCAAAAAAAATACAATCAAAAAAATCCCAAGAAAATAAAGTTTAAAAAGTATCCTTCAATTTGCACTCAAGAGTTTATCAGTTCTAACTGTTCTTTTCCATTCAATAGAACTAGTAACGAAGAAAATAATTCCAAAGCAGGTTCTACAGATAATTGGGTTTCCCATCTCTTCTTGAAATTAACCCCTAGATAAAGGCCCCTACCTTTTGGCATCTTCTTTAAAACATGGAACACCTTACTTTCTTCAATGAGTTTCTTGGCCCGGAAGAAGTGCATACTAGGTGGAAATTGATTTTTCTTCATTGCCTCTTTAATCTCTGCTTTTTTGAGAGCCTTTAGTTTCTTATTAGCCAGCTCTTCTTGTTCTGTTAACAATAGCTCACCCCCAATTTGCAACATCTCTTCTTTCCTTATAAGAACTTTCCGCTCATCATCTAAGGGAAGGGCCAAGCAGAGAGAAGAGACCACTAAGGCCAGCAGCAGGGCTGACAATTTAGTTTGGCTAACAAGCACCATCGGGGACACCTAGATAAAGAAGAAGGATTTGGATGAATACCTCTAGTGGAGAAATTAAAATTACTTAGAACCAATCTGATGATTCAAGAAGTAAAAATTAAATCAACTGAAAATGAAAGTTAAAGGAATACAATTAAATGAGAATGGAGGATAATAAATAGAACAGCTAAAGGGATTGTAGAATATTTGAGAACAGTCATCCAATTCACTGGACCACACAATCATAATGCTATAAATGCATAACACTTAATAGCTTTCAAAGTATTTTGTTAGTCATCTCAATTGTTCCTTGTGACAACTTTGTGAAGAGCTTATATAATTAATCCCCATTTTACAGATGAAGAAACATGGTCAAAAAAATGAAATGCCTTCCCTAAGGTATACAGTTAGTAAGTGATAAAATCAGAATCAGAAACCAGGATTTCTGGCTTCTACTCCAGAGCTTTTCCTATTATATCATTTTGCTAAAACTCAGGGCTTTAGTTTTCTTAACCTCTCATCTTAGGTGAACCACTTTACTCTTCTGATTGATATTCAAGTTCCCTAATCGATCTGTCAATTATTATATGTAATGGAGTCTAACATGGAGGTGTCCTGCATGCTGCATTCTCCTACCACATGGGTGAGAGTGGTCTCTTTTAATTTGCTATAGAGAGAAAAAGAATCATATCTTTAAAAACTGCTAGACTTTCCTACACCCACTTTGTTTTTCTATCTACTCCTCCTGCATCTAGAGCATAAAGCTCACAGTTCAACCAAAGCAAATGCCATGAACTTAACCACAAGGAAGAGATATCTTTCTCTCCCTCTTTTGTTAACCCAGCTCTAAGAAATGAGTACAGAGTCTCCATGCTGTTTCTTTTGTCCTCAATTTAAAGGTACATGAGGTAATCACTACCAGACCCAGGAGTTTGAGCCATGGTTATCTTACAGCAAAGATTCTATCTAGGAACTCATTCTGCCCAGCAGGGAAACCCTGAAAAATGATGGTTCCTGAAACTTGAGCCCAAGGCAGGTTTGGGACTTGGAACTAGAACTCTGCTCTATAGAAACTGAATTAAGCTGTAAAACTAATGTTTTCCCTCCCCAGAAATTAAGGTATAATGTGGGAAAGAGTAAAGATTTGGCCCCACATGTTCCAGGAGTAAACTTGTGTGTTTTGATTATGCTTTTTAAAGTAAAAAATCTTTAGCAGAAGTTAATCTATTAGTGACCAAATACAACTAGGGTACAGGGGACATCCCCTAGTGGAACATCATGGTGGTAAGCTGAAGCCATTTACAGACATCTCAGATATTCCAAGAACCTTAAGGTTCCAGAGTACCCTGGGGTGGGGTGAAATATAATATACTTAGCTTTCAGGAAGTGATGGTTAAAATAATCAATGTTACATATATATTGAGCACCTGTTTACCATATTGTGTTAAATTGCTATCTATGTTTTCATGTCCACCTCTTGTCTAGGAGCTATGTGATCCTAGACAAGTTATTTAAACTCTAAGACAATAAGTCTACCCACTTATTAAATTAGGATAATCATACTTGCACCTACGTCTCAAAATTACTGGGAGGAAAATACATCATAAACCTTAAATTTTCAATTGGCATATTACAATAATTAAATTCTTACTACTTACCCGATTGAGTGGTAGTTCCTCTAGAGCACCAAATAAATATTTGTTGATGATAAAGAATTGAAATATTAGCCCTAGGGCCTCTAAGTAATTAGCTAAGGGTGTGATGGGGAGAGAAGGAACAACTATCATAACAATGAAATAAGCTATGAAATAGTGCAGGTGGAGGGTAAGTCTTCCACTTAGGGTGGTGATGAATTATAAAGAATGAAAAAAAAAAAACAATAAGACTTTTATGAAATGGAAGTCTCAAAAAGTAATAAAAATAGGAAAGGAGGGGGTGTGATATGGTATACTGAAATTAAGCTTAGAAAATCACCAAATCCAGTGTTGGAAGGATACCAAAAGCTATTTAGATATTTGACCAGGAATCTTCAAGAATGCCCAGGTTCCAGATTTGCTTTTTCTTGGGTCCCTTGTGCTTATTAGGTACCTCATGTCTGCTTCTCCTGATGATATTACTCAGGATAAAAACAATCCCTGAATCCCTCAACAAAAACACCAGCATCCCCGCAAAGTTCTTTCTGTTCAATAACTTTACATCAAAACATTTCCTGCTTACTGTGTGAAGACACAAAAGTTCCTTCACAAAGTTCCATTTTCACTTTACTCCACTCCCATTAAAATCTGCACTGGGGGAGAGGGATATGACTTTAAATATGAAATTAAAAAAAAAACCACTAATGAACTAATCTCTTATGCCTATGTCACTTAAACTCTTCTGCTACACAGGTCCTTGTCCTGACAAGTTCCTGAAGGCAGGGATTGTATTACAATCTCCAGATACCCCACTGAAAAGCATTTTCCTGCATGTTCTCCAGACCTTCTTAAATTATTGCTTCTCAGAACCCTGTCCCACAGAATTTCATTTACCTCAAGGCAGCTCCAGAAAATGTAGACAGCAAGTTTGCTCCCTCAAAGAGCTGCTTCAACAAAATCAAATTGAGTTCACCAGCTCATTTAACTTCCTGTGAGGAAGTTTCACTTCACCTAGTCTACTTAGTTTCACTTCAAGTATATTTGCCTTCAAAGTGGGGATGAAACAGAGTTGAGGAGAAGGTCTTTTGAAAGTTGAGGAGAAGGTCCTTTGAAAACCAAAAATGGCTGTCAAATCATTAGTTCCAAGAAAGTTAGAACTAAGTGACAGAAGAATAAGGCTCTAAATTTATGGGATCCAGAAAAGAAGAATGGGGTACTTACTACCAAATTCACAATACTCTTGGAAAACACTTCCTATTTATAAAATTACTGCCAATTACAAAACAACTATGATTAAGTGAGAAAAGTCTTCAATTTTATTTAACTTTTTAAAGGAGGAAGATGATGCTATTCATCCCCAGAGAAAGAACTGATGGCATCTGAATACAGATTGAAGCTTTATTTTTTTTTACTTTTTACTTTCTTGAGGGCTTTTTCCCCACTTATGTTTTCTTTCAAAATGTGACTATTATGGAAATGTTTTGCATGACCACACATATATAAACTGTATCAAATTGCTTGTCTTCTCAAAGAGGGGGATGGAAGGAGAGAAGAAGGAACAGAATTTGGAATTCAAAGTTTTAAAAATAGATGTTAAAAATTTGTTTTTATATATAATTGAGGGAAAATAAAACACTAAATAAAAAAAGAAGAAAGATGAAGTGAAACTAATATGTGGAGATTCTCTTTTAAATGGTATTTGTAGATCTCATTTAAACATTATCACTTTCCTAGTGCTTAGCACAGTGTTCTACTGAATTGAACTTTTTCAATCTAGGCCTAAAGGTTTAAATCAGATCAACAATTAGAAAAAACCATGACTGATGTATACTTGGGAAATTCTAGAAAATAACTTAAAAACTGGTTGAAATAATTAACAACTTTTTTTTTTTTTTTTTTTTTTTGCTTTTTGCTGAGGCAATTGAGGTTAAGTGACTTGCCCAGGGTCACACAGCTAGGGAATGTTAAGTGTCTGAGATCAGATTTGAACTCAGGTCCTCCTGACTTCAGGGCTGGTGCTCTACCCACTGCACCACCTAGCTGCCCCATAATAAACAACTTTTTAAAAAGCTGCAGGATATAAAATAAACTCATATGAATTATTAGCATCTCTATATATTACCAGAAGCAAGAGATAGAAAGAAAAATCTATTTAAAATAACCATTAACAATATAAAATACTTGGTAGTCTATCTGCCAAGACAAACCCAGAAGCTAGATAAACACAATTACAAAACACTTTTTACACAAATAATCAAATCTACACAATTGGGAAAATATTAATTGTTTTTAGATAGGCAGAGCCACTATAATAAAAATGACAATTCTACTTAATTATTCAGTGCCATGCCAATCAAACTACCAAAAACTATTTTGTAGAGCTAGAAAAAATAACAAAATTCATTTGGAAGAACAAAAATTCAAGCATGTCAAAGGAATTAGTGAAAAAAAATTTGAATGAAAATTTGAATACTAAATCTCAAACTGTTTTACAAAATGATAATTATCAAAAACAATCTGGTAGGCCAGTTCTAATGGTCTTGTGATGAAAAGCGTTATCTGCAGCCTTAGAGAGGACTGTGGGGACTGAGTGTGGGTCACAACCACTCTTTTTGTTGTTGTTGTTTGCTTGCATTTTGTTTTCTCATTTTTTTCCTTTTTGATCTGATTTTTCTTGTGTAGCATGATAATTATGGAAACATGTATAGAAGAATTGCACATGTTTAACATATGTTGGATTACTTGCTGTCTAACGGAGGGGGTGGTGGGAAGAGAGGGAAAAAATTTGGAACACAAAGTTTTGCAAGGGTGAATGCTGAAAATTATCTATACATATGTTTTAAAAAATAAAAAGTTTTAATAAAAAAAACAATCTGGTACTGGCTAAGAAATAGAGTATAGTCAGTGGGATAAATTATATACACGAGACACAGTAGTAAATGACCATAGTAACCTAGTGTTTAATAAACCCAAAGAATGCAGTATTTGACAATAACTGCTGGGAAAACTAGAAAGTAGTTTGGCAGAAACTAAGTATAGATTAACACCTCCATCTGATATAGTCAAGACTACTACTTTAGGAAAATGATTTTGGTGGTTGAATAAAAAATGGATTAGAGTAGATAGAGACCCAAGGCAAGTAGACCTATCAGAAGGATATTACAATACTCTAAATGGTGATGAGGTAATAAAGGTTTATACTAGGTGGTAACAAAATCAGAGGGGAGAAGGGGCATCTTCAAGAGTTATTGCAAAGGTAAAATCAATGGGTCTTGACTACAGATTCAACCTTGGGGTGTCAGAGTAAGGAGTAGGGAGTAAAAGACATCTAATATCCAGTAGATAAGGTACCCAGGTACCAGTGGTGGGAAAGCAGTTAGCAATGTGAAGAATTCACATGAGACATTTATCAGTCACAAAGGATACCATTTATTGATGTGAAATAGCTCACAGGCTAAATCAAATATGATTAAACAATGCTTCAGGGGACATGGTTTTTTCAAGTCAGAGGGAAGAGAATTAGAAAAGTAAAGACAGGATTTAGAGAGTTAGGGAGAAGTTAGAGTGGGTCATATTCAACAACAAACTGAGCACCTATGTGACCAATTAAACTGTGAGTGATAAGCTAAGTGAACATCAATGATAGAATCTATCTTAGCTATCCTAATCAAGACAGTCTCAGGAGGTGTGGGACAATGGAAACAGGATAGACTCATTAAAGTTCATATTCCACATCATTATGAGTCTGGAGGACTGTTATAAAGAAAGGCTATCAGTGGAATAAAACAAATATCAATAAAAATTTATTAAGTAGGGCCCTTCTCCCTTCAATTTTCACTCTACCATGTAAAGCCACTATTCTTGGTCAAACCAAGGCTGGTTTTTTGCTGTTTGTGATTCATCTGCTGAGAATCTCCTAACTGACTCAAGCCAGAAGAACTAATTACATGGGTTAACACACCTGTTAGAAGAAGAAACAGTTTTTGTCTGATGGGTCTTTTGGCTCCAGTCCTCCAACTGACAATAAAGGATTCCATCAGGGACAGAGAAGAAGAATTCTTTTCTACACAATGGCCCTGAGAGTTGCTACTCCCCACCTGAATTGTCAACTCAACCATATGAGCTTGTGATGGGAGTCTCTGACTGCCTTCTCTCATTTTGTGTTACCTTTCCTGTCATAAAGCACCTTGTAAGCACCTAAAAGTTCCAGATGGGTACTGTAACTATAGCAGCAGCAGGATTAGACTTGAGTCAATGATAGTATAGGAGATGGAAGGGAAGAGAATAAACATTTTATAGTACTATATGTCAGGCACTGTGCTAAAGTGGTTTTATTTTACAAATATTAGCACATTTAACCCTCACAACAACCCTGTGAGATGGGTATTCTTATTATTCCCATTTTACAATTGAAAAAAATTAAGGCAAACAGAGGTTAAATTGCTTTCCAAGGATCACATAGCTAGTGAGTGCCTGAGACTAGGTTGAAACTCAAATCTTTCTGACTCGAAGTTAACCACTCTATCCAGAGCCATCAGAGCTTTGTGATGAACTATCACTGGAATGAAGTTTAAGCAGAGCTGTTTGATTAGACAATAAAATTCAATGAATTTATCAGTGAATAAAGAATGAGTAAATGGGAAAACATCTAGTAAACCTTTACTGTATAGCCTTGGAGATACAGATACAAAAGCAAAGTCCTTTTGGACCAAAGACCTTAAGAAGCTTACATTCTAATAAAGGAGGTAAAACAAAAAGGGAAGGGGTAGCCAGGAAGGGATACTTTGGTTCAGAAAGTTACAGGGATGGTGAATGGAACCAAATGAAGGCAACACACACTTTATTCAGGAATAATGGCAGAGTTTAAGATTTGTGGCTCATTTTCCAATTGATAAATGGTCAAAGGATACGAAAACAATTTTCAGATGAAGTAATTGAAACTATTTCTAGTCATATGAAAAGGTGCTCCAAATCATTACTGATCAGAGAAATGCAAATTAAGACAACTCTGAGGTGCCACTACACATCTGTCAGATTGGCTAAAATGACAGGAAAAGATAATGACAAATGTTGGAGAGGATGTGGGAAGGCTGGGACACTGATACATTGTTGGTGGAACTGTGAACAGATCCAACCATTCTGGAGAGCAATTTGGAACTATGCTCAAAAAGTTATCAAACTGTGCATACCCTTTGACTTAGTGTTTCTACTGGGCTTATATCCCAAAGAAATCTTAGAGGAGGGAAAGGGCCCCACATGTGCAAGAATGTTTGTGGCAGCCCTTTTTGTAGTGGCTAGAAACTGGAAACTGAATGGATGTCCATCAGTTGGAGAATTGCTGAATAAATTATGGTATATGAATGTTATGGAATATTATTGTTCTGTAAGAAACGATCAGCAGGATGATTTCAGAGAGACCTGGAGAGACTTACATGAACTGATGCTGAGTGAAATGAGCAGAACCAGGAGATCATTATATACAGCAACAACAAGACTATATGATGATTAATCCTGATGGACATGGCTCTCTTCAACAATGATATGATTCGCTCAAAAAGTTATCAAACTGTGCATACCCTTTGACCCAGCAGCATTTCTATTGGGCTTATATCCCAAAGAAATCATAAAGGAAAGAAAAGGCCCCACATGTGCAAGAATGTTTGTGGCAGCCTTTTTTGTAGTGGCTAGAAACTGGAAACTGAATGGATGCCCATCAATTGGAGAGTGGCTGAATAAATTATGGTATATGAATGTTATGGAATATTATTGTTCTGTAAGAAATGACCAGCAAGATGATTTCAGAGAGGCCTGGAGAGACTTACATGAACTGATGCTGAGTGAAATGAGCAGAACCAGGAGATCATTATACACGGCAACAACAGTACTATAAGACGATCAATTCTGATGGACATGGCTCTCTTCAACAATGAAATGTTTCAAATCACCTCCAACTGTTCACTGAAGAAAGCCATATACACCCAGAGAGAGGGATGTGAAATGTGGACCACAACATAACATTCTCATACTCCTTGACTGATGTTTGCTTACATTGTGTTTCCTTTATCTGATATATCGTTTGTGTAGATAAGATTTTTCTTGCACAACAATGATGTTTGGAAATATGTATACATATATTCGATTTGCCAATATTTTAACATAATTAACATGTGGTGGATATCCTGCCATCTAGGGGAGGGGTGGGGAGTTGGGGGGAAAATTTGTAACAGAAAGCTATGTAAGGGTTATTGTTGAAGAATTACCCACACATATGTTATGCAAATAAAAAAAAAATTTCAAAAATAATTAAAAAAAAAAACAATGATATGATTCAAACCAGTTCCAATTGTTCAGTAATGATGAGAGCCATCTACACTCAGAGAGAGAGGCTTGTGGGATCTGAGTGTTCCCACTCATTTTCATTCTTTTTGTTGTTGTTTGCTTGCATTTTATTTTGCTTCACTTTTTCTCTTGTGTGGCACAATAATTTGTATAAATATGTATGTATATATTGGATTTAAAATATATTTCTACTATGTTTAACATATATTGGGCTACTTGCTATTTGGGAAGGGTGTGGGGGGAAGAAGAAAAAATGGAATATAATCTCTTTTATTATTACATATATTTTCTTGAAGTGAAAATTTATTGTTACATATTTTTAATCCCCCCTAATGTTCTGCTGAGCACATGACAATATTTTGTTTTGGTTTTAGTATCCTTTTCTATTTTTGTTTTTCTATTTTGTTTTTCATTTAATTTTTTTAAAAACTTATAAGCCCTTAGGAGGGGGTAGGGGGAAATTGCCTACAATGTATAAAGAGATAAGTACATGACTATTTGAAAAAAGAAAGAGTACAACTCAATAAAGAGATCAAGAAAAGGATTCTATACAAACCATTCTCCCAATTGATAAATGGTCAAAGCATGTGAATGGATAATGTTCAGATGAAAATTTTCAGATTTAATCCATTTAGTAATATGAAAAAATGTTCTAAATCACTATTGATTAGAGAAATGCAAATTAAGACAATTCTGAGGTAACATTACATACCTCTCAGATTGGCTAAGATGACAGGAAAAAAATAATGATAAATGTTAGAGAGGATGTGGGAAAACTGGGACACTAATACATTGTTGATGGAATTGTGAACTGATCCAACCATTCTGAAGAACAATTTGGAGCTATGCTCAAAAAGTTGTCAAACTGTGCATACCCTTTGACCCAGCAGTGTTTCTACTGGGCCTATATCCCAAAGAGATCTTAGAGGAGGGAAAGGGACCCACCTGTGCAAGAATGTTTGTGGCAGCCCTTTTTGTAGTGGCTAGAAACTGGAAACTGAAGGGATGCCCATCAATTGGAGAGTGGCTGAATAAATTATGGTATATGAATGTTATGGAATATTATTGCTCTGTAAGAAACGACCAGCAGGACGATTTCAGAGAGGCCTGGAGGTACTTGCATGAACTGATGCTGAGTGAAACGAGCAGAACCAGGAGATCATCATACACACCAACAACAGTATTACATGATGATCAATTCTGATGGACATGGCTCTCTGCAACAAAGAATTGTCTCAAAATAGTTCCAATTGTTCAGTGAAGAAAACCATATACACCCAGACAGAGGGAAATGAAATATGGACCACAACGTAACATTTTCATGATCTCTATTGACATTTGCTTGCATTGTGTTGCCTTTCTCTGATTCTTTTTTTTTTCTTGTAGATAGGATTTTTCTTGCATAACTTCTCAAGCATTTCAACATTATTAACATGTAGTGGACTTCCTGCCATCTAGGGGAGGGGAGGGGACTGGGGGTAAAATTTGTAATGGAAAGCTTTTAAAGATCAATGTTGGGGAACTACCCATATATATGTTATACAAATAAAAAGCTTTAATAAAAAAATAATAAAAATTTAAAAAAAAAAAGAACAATTTGGAACTGGAAATTGAGTGGATGCCCATCAATTGGAGAATGGCTGAATAACTTATGGTATATGAATGTTATGCAATATATATTGTTCTATAACAACAGTTTGATTTCAGAAAGGCCTGAAAAGGCCTGAAAGAACTGATGCTGAATGAAATGAGTAGAACTAAGAGAACATGATACACAGTGGCAATAAGGTTATGTGATGCTTAACTCTGATGGACAAGGCTCTTCTCAACAATGAGGTGATTCAGGCCAATTCCAATGAACTTCTTGTGATGGAGAGAGCCATCCATATCCAAAAAGAGGACTATGGGAACTGAATATGGATCACAACATAGCATTTTTATTTTTTTGTTGTTGTCTGTTTGCTTTTTTTTTCTTTCTTTTTGATCTGATTTTTCTTGTACAGCATAATTGTGGAAATATGTATAGAAGAACTGTACATGTTTAACATATATTGGATTACTTGCTGTCTAGGGGAGGAAGGTAGGGGGAAAGGAGAGAGAAAAACTTGGAATGCAAGTTTTTCTTATTTGAATCTTTGCATTTATTTTGAAAATAAAAAGCTATTTTTTTATTAGAAGATTCTAATAAGAAGAGCTGAGCCTTGAAGAATTCTGAAGCTAATATGAGAAAAGAGGTGCATTCTAAGAATGGGGGAACAGCCTATGAAAAGTTGTGGTTGTCAAAGATAGAATGCTAATTTGGAGGACCACAGGCCAGTTTGGCTTGAACATAAAGGATTAATGTGGAATAATGCAAAATATACTTAGAAACACAGGTTGTTATCAGATCACCCAGTATTATTCTCAAAAAGATTACTTAGTAGAGAGAAGACAGGTCAGCTAGAATGGCACAGTGAACAGAATGTAATACCAGGAGTCAGGAATATTCATCGTCAGGAGTGAAAATCTGGCCTTAAACTCTTGCTAGCTGTGTGACCCTGGATAAGTCATCTAACCCTATTTGCCTCAGTTTCTTTATCTGTAAAATGATCTGGAAAAGGAAATGACAAAACACTCTAGTATCTCTGGAAACCCCAAAAGGGGTCACAAAGAGTCAGACATGATTAAAAAATGATTGAACAAGACACAAGACAACAAAAACCTTCCTTTCAGTGGAAAAAGGTAGGCTATAGTTACAGAATGTTGAATATGCTGTCAAATGGGTTGACTTAAGTTGGTTTTGCTTAACTTTTTTTTTTTTAATGATACAAGTAAAGGTTCAAAACATAGAGAAACAAGAGAAATATAATCTGAAATTACCATGACATAAAAGCAAAAGACATTAATAAAACTTTTTTTCAAATAAAAGTTCAGACATAATTTATAACAAATCAAGGAAAAATTGGACTTTGGCCCCAAAATCTTTTAAGCAGCTAAACTAGGAATAATAGTTAAAGATTATAAAATGTATGTTTAAGTTTCCCACTAGGAAAAAAAAAAAGTAATGGCTAAAGCTTTTTGATATGCAGAAACAAATCTAGAGGAAATTCCTGGAAAAGCTTTTTTCAGGAAGACATTGATATGTAAATTAACTGTGAATATCTTGTAAGACCACCTTTTAAAACTCAGAATCACTAAATAACCAGGAGTTTCCATATAAATGTTAGATTGGGATAATAAAACGACAATGAAAATTTTATGACCTGAAATTGTCACAGGGGTGGGGGTGGAAGGATGAATGGGGAAAAGAATTAGGTTAAGGATTTATTATGGATGTTTCCCAAGATAAGCCAAAATTCAGAAAGGTTGCTATGATCTGTGGTGGTCTCAATTATTCAATACAATTATTAAATGCCAGTCAAATGACCAAATGAAATAATATTTGCAAAGCTCATTTCATTCTATTCCTTTCAAGGTTTTAGAGATACAAAAATAATGAATAAGAAAAAATCCCAGTTAACAAGAAATTTACATTCTAATGAGCAGTCAATAAAACACATAGAACTATAAATAGAATAATATAATAAGAATAATTAAATATAAATATAAAATAGTTAAATATTAGGTAATTTGAGAGGGAGGGAATTAGTAATTGAAAGGAGAGATTCAGTTTCAAGGAAAAGAAACTCAGTATCAAAAGAAAAATTCCTTATTAATGCTGCTCAGGGACAGCAAAATGATAACAGACTGAAAAAATTTGCAATTGTCTTCAAGGAGTTTGGAGGACAGACTCCAGACAGGATATCAGAATAATTGGAGTATAGGCACATCTTCTTTGAAATGATCTTAGGACCGTTTACTTCAAGGAAAGAAAAGATTTGGTTTGATAAACAAATGCAAGATAATTTTGACCGACAATTTGTTCTTGGGAAACCAATAAAGAAATATGACGTTTACATACTAAATACAATGTAATAATACAACATAATACATATGCTATATTTTGTATTATAGTATGTATTTTATATATTATATCTGTTCCATTGATCTGTTTTTCAACAATGCCAAATGATTTGATAACTACTGCTTTATAATATGGTTTGAGGTCTGGAAGTGCTATTCCTTCCTTCATTCTTTTTTATCCTTTTTATCATTTCCCTTGATATTCTAGATCTTTTGTCATTTTTTTTTTAAGTTCTTTTTATCAAGTTGTGCCCTTTGATAATTTTACATAATTGGCACTCTTCTGGAAATGAGGCAACTTGGAAAAGGAGATCCCATCAGGTGAGCACTACAAGGGAGAGGTAGAAAGAACCTAAAGGAGAGAGCCTAGAATGAATATCTTGGAGGTTAGATGGCATGAAGATTACAGAGAAAAGAGATCAGATAATTATAGGATTAATAAATCCAAGAATGAGGGTCTAGAGTAAACAGAAAGAGAAAACATAATAAAGAGAATGAAGAAAATCCTTTTTGGAAAAGGGAATGAAAAATGAAGTTTAAAAGTTAAAGTACAGGACTAAGTAAAGAAGAAAAGAGAAAAATGGATCAGTGCTAAGGGGAAGACAGACAACAGGAACAGAGTCATTGTAAAGATTAAACTAATAGAAGGAACATTATACTATGTGTACAGCAGAAGAAGAATTTCAAAATGACTTTTTCTGCACAGAAAATATTAATGCATCTAAGATAAGAAGGGAAATGGTCAAAAGAAATTTTTATATAAAATTTATCTGATAAGGGCTTGGTATCCAAGATATATAAACAACTGGTTAACTAAATGGTACAGTGGAGAGAGCACTTCAAATCTGCCCTCAAACATTTACTGGCTATGTGATCCTGGGTAAATTACTAAACCCTGTTTGTCTCAGCTCCTCATCTATAAAATGAGCTGGAGAAGTAAATGGCAGACCACTCCAGTATCTTTGTTAAGAAAACCCCAAAAGGAGTCACAAAGAGACAGATATGACTGAAAAATGACTGAATGACAAAAATATCACATTAAAGTTTTATTTTTTTTTATTTATTTTTTTTTTTTTGCTGAGGCAATTGGGGTTTAGTAACTTACACAGGGTCACACGGCTAGGAAGTCTTAAATGTCTGAGGCCAGATTTGAACTCAGTAAAGTTTCAAAAAATTTTCTTAATAAATAAAAGGCCAGAGGATATTAGCAAATAGTTCTTAGGATATTAACAAATAGTTCCCTCCCTCTCTCTACCATGCTACTTATGCAATACATTACTTCTCTAATTATCTCAATTTTCTTTATTTGCTTCACAATCTCCCCCAGTCCATGATTTTCCATTCCTCCAGGTATCCCAACTCCCCTCCTGAACATAGCATTGAGGAGACTTTTCAAGTACTACACCCAGCACAGTCTCCATCCTTCAAAGAAAATCTTTTGTCATTCACATAAACATTCATCAGCAAAGCAAGGTTTGTCCCTTTCCCTAACCTCTTCAATCTTCACCTCCTCACTCATGCCCCTGCAGACTCTTCTCTTCTTGAGACCACAAATTTCAACTTCCCCTCATGGCTAACTTTCAATTTGACTAAGAATATTACATACTCTTCTCTATCCTCTTTTTTTCCCCCTTTTCATGTACCCTTCCATTTTCATATATGGTACAAAATAGTCTTGTGTAATTTGGATTTTATTTCCTTTGTATGTAAAAGTCTTTCTATTGATTTGAAGAACTTTTAAAATTTAATCACTATATGTCTTTAAAGTTTGAAGCCTTGGGGTTCTTTCTGGAGGCAATTTATAAATTATTTCAATTGGTATTTTATTATCTGTATTTAGAAGTTCTGGGAAGTTCTCTTGTATAATTTCTTGCATTTTGTTGTATAGGTTTTTTTTTTTTTTTTTTTTTTTTTTTTTTCTGAAAATAATGGAAAATATATAATCCCCAGCGAATAATTTTTAATATTATCAAAAAAACAATTTTTTTTATGATGGTA
>JAJPUD010004820.1:53140-94658 GCA_023553655.1 Myrmecobius fasciatus | reverse complement strand
TTTTTTTTTTTTTTTTTTTTTTTTTGTCTTGTCATCTTCTTCTGGAAGATATATGATCCCTAGCTTCTCTTTTCACTTTGTCTCCAAAATCAGTTTGTTTCTCTTGGAGAGAAAACATTTTCTTTCAATGTTATCTTTTTTTTTACTTTTCTTCTACTACATTGGCTTTCACTTCTGTGTACTTGCATCCAAATTATTATTCTTTCATATCTTTGGTGACATGAGCCATCATAGATTCCAGTTTTTCTATTCTGCCCATTATTTTTGCTGTGTAATCCATAAATTTTGCTTTCATAATTCTCATTTCTCATTCTAAACCACTCAGGAATAATGTGTTGTGGCTCTGTGTTCTCCATAAATTGCATAGGGCCCTCTGTCTCATCAAGCTGTTGGGTTATTCTTTGTTTTATAGTATTTATTCACAGATGGCTGAACTTGTTTACTGGATCTGGAGGCTTTATTTCTTTCTGCTGTTGATCTTTTCCCTTTTGGTTTATCTTTTTATGTTCTAGGTCTTTGAGTTTCCTTCTTCCTGAGATCTTTAGTAATTTTGGCCCTGTATTTATTTTTTTTGATCTGTCTTTTTTGTCTATTTGATATGTCTTTTGATCTGCCTCCCAATTCTACCCTCCTTCAAGCTAATTTTTCAGCCACTTTCCATCTTATTTTTCCTTGCTGTCCACTTTCTGACTTCCTCCTCTCTAACATTGACTTCCCAGGGGACTGGATCTCAAAATTTCTCAGTTTCCTCCCATGATGGACAATTGAGATGGTTCATTAGCCTCAGTCTTTGTCTCAGGTAACTTTTGGGGGGACAGAATTGGCCCCCAGCTGAGCTCTTTCTCTCTTTTTTTTTTTAACTGAGGCAATTGGGATTAAGTGACTTGCCCAGGGTCACACAGCTAGGGAATGTTAAGTGTTTGAGACCAGATTTGAACTCAGGTCCTCCTGACTTCAGGGCTGGTGCTCCATCCACTGCACCACCTGGCTGCCAATGAGCTTTCTCTTAGGCCCAGTGGAATGCTATAAGTGTCCCCCATCCCATATACACAGAGTGCCTGTCCCAATGACCCATACTGCTCTCCCCATTCAGTGAATTGACTGGACTGGATTTGTTAATAATTTCTTAGGATATTAAGTACTATTCTAGCTGTCTCAGGGACAGCTCAGGCCGGGAACCTGAAAGCATTCAGTACTGCCAAAAAGATCCCATTAAGAATGTCTAATTGTTAACCCCCCAATATGAGCTTTCTAAATTCTGACTTTAGTTTAGGTCTGAACAACAGGCCTATGGACTTACCTACTTTGAAATATCAGTAGACTAATATTGCACTCGTATGCTAACAGTCAACTGGAAAATTCTGCTGATTCAGTGATAAAAATATAGTCTTCCCTTTAATCTGATTGTTCCTCTTTAGGCTTCAGACTAGGCTGACTAGAAACTGAAACCTTATTCTGCTCCTGGGATTTCAGTCACATATTGCTCCTGGCTTCTGAATTTTTTTTTTTTTTCTTCTTAGAACACTTTTTCTAGAACGGGTTCCCTCTTCAATCTGCCCTGGATCACTGACCTAGAACGAGGTGGTAAGTGACATTCTGCCAACGGGCACCTGTGTCTGTACTTTGTATGAAATTATGGTGGCCTGATTTGGGTCTATAACCTTGACTTTATCCTCTCATTTCTAACTTTACTGAGGAAGTGTATTATTGGAATAATCTTATCATCCCCCACTTTATCACTACTCTTTCCTTCTGTGGAGGGTGGGATCATGAACTCCAAACTTGTAGTATCCATTTAAGTCTTTGCTAGGGTATTTGATAAAGGAGCTGAGTAGGCTAGGCCCATCTATGTCACTATCTTTTTTTATTTTTTTGCTTTTTGCTGAGGCAATTGGGGTTTTTGCCCAGGGTCACACAGCTAAGAAGTGTTAAGTGTCTAAGGTCAGATTTGAACTCAGGTCTTCCTGACTTCAGGGCTGGTGCTCTAACCATTGCATCACCTAGCTGCCCCCTATGTCACTATCTTAACCAAAAATTAAGCTTCTGCCAGAACTTTTTGAAAACAAGGATCATTTTCATACTATGATGACTCATTTTATAAATGAATGTACTCAAAGAAATTGGGTGCCTTAACACAATCACTGAATTTCCTCATGACTCCCAAAAATTCTATGGTTTCAATATGGTTATATGAAACTGGCTATAAGTTGGGGAACTGCTATGGTTATTTAGCTCCAGTGGTTTATGAATCATTTAGTCTGAAAGTATTCAAAAATAATATAGATTTTCAATTGGCTATTCTGTTCTAAATGCAATCATTCCTGTAAGTAAAGGATGGATGAGGTGGCCTTTCATAGCCATTCCTAAAATTTATACCATCTCTATCATTATGAATAATGATTCCTCTTCTGCAGCATATGAACATCAAATTCCTTTCCTTTCTTCTAAGTGTTTTAATAGTCCTTTTCTGTCTAACACAATAATAATAAGTAACTCACTTTTTGTAGATCTTGTTACATCGGGTTATATTATTTTTTATTCATGTATAAAAATTGTATTCCTCAAATGTACTGAAAAATTTCTCACTGCCATTACCAATCATCTACCAGTTCCTATTATTTGTACTTTTAAAACACTTCTTCCTATGTGTTCCCTTTCCTCCCCCAATACTGGCACTCCAAATTCTGAATTACTGCCACCACCTGCTGGTAGGTTTCTCTGCCTCAAGTCTCCCACTCCAGTCCAGTTTGACTATCAGATTTATGTTACATACACCACCCTCCCATTCAATAAACTACAGTTGGTACCTAATGACTAAAATGATCAAATATAAAATCTTCTTCAAAATCCTTCCTAATCTTGCCTCCTAACCCTCTAATCTTATCCCTTTCTCCTCACCATATAATATGTGGTCTGGTGACATTGACCTCTTTGCTGGTCCTCTCAAAACACATTCCAGCGAAGTGGATAGAGCACCAGTCCTGAAGTCAGGAGGATCTGAGTTCAAATCTGGTCTCAGACACTTAACATTCTCTGGCTGTGTGACTCTGGGCAAATTACTTAACCCCAATT
Organism: Myrmecobius fasciatus; assembly: GCA_023553655.1. Lineage (NCBI taxonomy): Eukaryota > Metazoa > Chordata > Mammalia > Dasyuromorphia > Myrmecobiidae > Myrmecobius > Myrmecobius fasciatus. Next base: position 91,586 of record JAJPUD010004820.1, on the reverse strand, counting down.
GCCTCAGCAAAAAGCAAAACAAAACAAAACAAAAACAAACAACAACAAAAAAAAAAAAAACACACTCCAGGAATTCTTATTTAACTTCTCTATTCATATACCACAGCCACATTTACAGATTTTCAGGGTACTTGCCCATCTCTCTCCTTTAGTTTTGTTGCCAATACACTTACATTTCTAGAAAAAGATATCCAAGTTTTCTATTACTTCCCATTTTCTTACCCATCTTTACCACAACTGCTCCTTTATTATTATTCAATTCCAAAATTTATTCTTAAAGTTGTTGGCTTTGCTTTGAGTTATACCATTGAACAAATATTGATTTATTGAGCTCCTTATTGTGTCTGGGTGCCTTAAAAATATAAAAGACACAGTCTTTTCCCTCAAGGTTGTTGTTCAGCTATTTTCATGTCACACTTGGGGCTTTCTTGGCAAAGTTACTAAAATGGTTTGTCACTTCCTTCTCCCATGATTTTACAGATAAGGAAACTGAGGCAAACAGGGTTAAGTAGACTCACCCAGGATCACATAGCTAATAAGTGCCTTGAGTCCAGGCTCAGAACTCTATCCCCTGCATCACCTAGCTTTACTATCATTATTTGGGTAGCTGCAACAAAGTTGCCATGACCAAAATTAAAGAAATGTACAATTAAAGAAGAAGCAATATGATTTGAGACCTTGAATATGATTTTTTGATGGATTAAAAATGAAGAAATAAAGATCCAAAGAGATAGAGCGATTTATTTGCCTGAGATTACAAAGGTGATCTGTTCAACCACCATCCAGGTGTTGATCCAAGACCAGAATAAAGCAATATGAAAAAATCAGAGACAGAATGAGATTTTGAACAAAGGTGCAGAGCTCAGCAGTTTTTACAGGTTTTACCTGCCATTATACGCCAGACATAACATGACTGGGAACAGATTGCCTTCTAAGAGGCAAGGAACTCCTAGTGAGTCAAAGGTTTACAGATGCCTGAAAAACTGTGCTGATCACAGAGAGAATCGGAGCAAAGAAAAGGTTATGAAGATGATCAAATTCAAGCAGAGAGGAAAATGATGAGACTATACACTGCCATAAAACTCATAAAACAAAGCCATTTGAATGAGACAAGGGAGGATAGCAGCTCTAAACCTTAATGTTTCTTCTACCAAATCCAACTCCATTTTCTTCAAGTGCTTGCCTATAGTTGATTGTTGGCAAATCTCAAATCCATAATTCTTTACCCTGATTCTTCTTCCCATACCCTGATAAGTGTGGTTGGAAAATTGGTGGGTGATAATCAGTCTGAGCACTATTCAGAGCAGCTATTTGAAAGTGCCAGATTCATGTGTGTGGCTAGAATGTGAACTGCTTATGAAATTATATGAGATAGCAATTGGTTGGTCAGATGGAAAGGAAGATAAATTCCATTTTTATAACCATGAATCAAAATTGAAACAGGCCAGCAGTACTTCCCTACAAGCCCTAGAGAGTTCTGTTTTTTGGAAATAGGGGAACTCAAATGCACTAAACACCTTCTGATAAAGCCCTATGGTTGGTGGCCAGAGGTAGTAAAAATTCATTTGGGGTTTAAAGTTTATAAAATACTTTACATACAATAGTCCCACTGAGGTTTTCCCTGTTCAAGTCACATCTGGAATACTCTCTAGGTACACATATCACATTTTTTAAAACTGTTTTTTTTCTGGTTATAAATATGTATTAACTTTTTAAATACATGAAACATGTTGGGGGAGAAAAATCAGAACAAAAGGAAAAAAACCAGAAGAGAGGAAAAAAAATGAGAAAAAAGAAATGAACATATCATGTGATAATTTATATTCAATCTCCATAGTTCTTTTTCTGTATGCAGATGGTGTTTTCTATCCAAAGTTTATTGGAATTGCCTTGGATCACTGAAGTACTAAGAAGAGCCAAGTCTTTCATAGTTGATCATCGCACATTTTTGCTATGACTATATATAATGTATTCCTGGTTCTTCTTGTTTCATTCAGCATCAGTTCATGTAAATCTTTCCAGGCCTTTCTAAAATCAGCTTATTCATCATTTTTATAGAACAATAATATTCCATTACCTTCATATACCACAACTTATTCAATCATTCCCCAACTGATAGGCATCTACTCATTTTCCAATTCTTTGCTACCACAAAAAGAGCTGCTACAAACATTTTTGCACATGTTGGTCCTTTTCCCTCCTTTATGATTTCCTTGGGATATAGACCCTTAGTGGCACTGCTGGGTCAAAAGGTTGCATAACACATTTTGTAAGGGAAATTAGCAAGCTGACAATGGTCCAAAGATGACCAGTCATAGAATCATAGACTTAAAGTTGAAAATGGTCTTGGAAATTATCCAGTAGAATGTCAGCTCCTTGAGGGCAGGGACCATTTCTTCTCTTTGTAATTCTAGTACCTAGTATAAATTTAATAAATGTTTGTTAAACTTAAATTAATCTAGTCTGACTTCCCAAGGTCACACAAGGGATTTGAACCCCCCTGATTCCAAATCTTGACTTTAAATCCCAAATGAATTTTTACTACCTCTGACCACCAACTATAGGCTTTATTAGAAGTTGTTCAGTGCATTTGTGTTCTCATATTTCCAAAAATCAGAACTCTCTAGGGCTTGTAGGGCAGTACTGCTGGCCTGTTTCATATAAAGACTGGTTATTGAGGGTGAGGGTGTGGGGAAGAGAGGTACAAGGAGAATAGGATATGTAACTGTCTTCAAATACAATCAGAATTGTTCTACGTGGTTCCAAAAGGGAGAACTAAGCCCTAAGATTCTATATAAAAATATGTATAAAGAAAAATTACGTAGCACAAATAACTTGATGTTAACTGAAGGGGTAGATTTGTGATTAAGAAACTTAGGTAAACTCAGACATTCCTAACTCTATGATCTGAGGTAAGTCACCTAATTTCTTTAGAGTTCAATTTCCTCATCTATAAAATGAGTAAATTGAATTAATTGACCTCCATGATCCCTTCTAGATTTAAATCTATGATCTTATGATATTCATGCTCTGACACATGTAAGACCTTAAGCAGCAGACAACCTCTCTGCATCATACTTTTCTCACTTGTTGTTTGTTACTATCCTTCATAAGTGAAGAGGATGAAAATGACATCATATTGTCAGGGTCAATGTATTATGACTGATAAAACCAACATAAACTCAAAAAGCTCTACCATGAGTAGGAAAAAAATAGTTGCATGAATATTTGGGAAAGAGATGTCTCTAAATTTGCACATCATGATTCGTAAAATGAGCTGGAGAAGGAAATAGCAAACCAATTGAGAATCTTGGCCAATAGTTCCAATGGTCTTATGATGAAGAGAGTCACCTGCACTCACAGAGAGGACTATGGGGACTCAATGTAGATTACGACATAGGATTTTCATTCTTTTTGTTGTTGTTTGCTTGCATTTTGTTTTCTTTCTCATTTTCTTCTTTTTGATCTGATTTTTCTTGTGCAGCACGATCATTGTGGGATTATGTAAAGAAGAACTGCACATGTTTAACATATATTGGATTACTTGACATTTAAAGGAGGGGGTGGAGGAAAGGAGGGAAAAAATTGAAACACAAGATTTTACAAGGGTGAATGTTGAAAATTATTTATGCATATGTTTTCAAAACAAAAAGCTTTAATAAAAAAAGGATAATAAGAGAAATTGTTGATTGTTTTGTCACTTATTAACTGTGTGATCTTGGACAAGTTCTTTGACCTCTCAAGCCATTTATTGGCCTGTAAAGTGACAATGATTGTCTTATATACTTATCTCACAGATCTGTGAGGAAAGTACCTTGTGGATTGTAAAACTGTAAATGAATATTCTTTGTTATAGTATATCTAACCATTATATTCATCATTCATAATAACAAAAACAGTAATAATAAACTTGCTCTTAACATACTAAAAAAAAGGGAGAGAGAGAATCTTTTTTTTAATATTTATTTATTTATTAATACTTTTTATTTGCAAAACATATATATGGGTAATTCCTAAACATTAACCCTTACAAAGCTTTCTGTTACAAATTTTTCCCCCCTACTCCCCACCCCCCCTAGATAGCAGGATATCCACTACATGATAATTATGTTAGAATACTTAAATCGAATATATGTATAGTTATTGCCACACATCATTTTTTTGTTCAGGAGAAATCGTATCTATAAGAAAGAATAATCCAATAAAGGAAATACAATGCAAGCAAACATCAATAGAGAACATGAAAATGTTATGTTGTGGTCCACATTTCACATCCCTCTCTCTGGGTGTATATGGCCTTCTTCACTGAACAATTGGAACTGGTTTGAAGCATTTCATTGTTGAAGAGAGTCATGTCCCTTAGAACTGATCCTCATATAGTACTGTTGTTGCCGTGTACAACGATCTCCTGGTTCTGCTCATCTCACTCAGCATCAGTTCATGCAAGTCTCTCCAGGCCTCTCTGAAATCATCCTGCTGATCGTTTCTTACAGAGCAATAATATTCCATAACATTCATATACCATAATTTATTCAGCCACTCTCCAATTGCTGGGCACCCATTCAGTTTCCAGTTTCTAGCCACTACAAAAAGGGCTGCCACAAACATTCTTGCACATGTGGGGCCCTTTCCTTCTTTTATGATCTCTTTGGGATATAAGCCCAATAGAAACACTGCTGGGTCAAAGGGTATGCACAGTTTGATAACTTTTTGAGCATAGCTCCAAATTGCGGGAGAGAGAGAATCTTGGCCAAGTAAACCACAAATAGATCATGAAGAGTTGGATATAACTAAAACAACTAAACAACAAAAACAAAGAGCTTTAGTTCTACTCACACAGAGCTCACATATAAAAGGGATATAATAAAGTTTTCCCTTTGTGAGGAAAATACTTTTTTGAATTTCAAAATACTGCATAAGCAAAATCTTTTATTATAAAGATTAGACCTATTCAAAAATTAATTGGGACATTAGTAGTTTCCCTGCAACAGAAGGTGTTTAAGTAGAAGATGGATGATTATTTTTAAAAAACATTGTAGATGAACGAGAGTGGTGAACTAGATGATCTGAGGTACTTTCCAACTCCAGGATCCTATGATTCTGTAAGTTCCTATATTATAATTTAGTTGAGGAATCAAAATAACCTGCAAGAGCCAAAATGAAATAGTATAAAGTCATACATAAACTCAATTTCAAATACTGCTAAAGTTCAGAGGCAAGAGTTAAGTGAGAAGTAGAATAGTTCCCAGATAAATCACTGACCAAGACTTTTATTCATCTGAGCCATCATTTTCTACGTTTATGCTAAGGATCAACTTATCCAGGTTAGTGCTATGGATGGAGTCCTTGTTTTATTCAAATAAGGGGTTCAAAATGTTTTTGTCACTTCACTGTCTGGATCTCAGTTTCTACATCTGTAAAATGACAAGATTTCTTAGAACTCGGCAGGCAAGAAACAAGATTAAGCATTTATTATGTGCCAGGCCAAAAAATAGGTGGGGAGGGTGGGGGAAAACCAGGGGAAGGGGCAGGGAGAAGAAATAGCCAAATGATAGAGATTGGTCCTGTCATTTCATTGGAATTGGGAGCTCCCCATGAGGAACTTTCTCTACCAGTGCAGGTTGGTACCTTCCCTGTAACTGATTTCAAGGCCAACTTTCTTTTCATTAAGTAATACTGTATCTCTTCTTGATAGACAAACTACTAGAAAAAGATATATATGTTATTTGTCCCCAATTCCTCAGTCCTATTTATTGTCAAATCCCTTGAAACCTGGCCTTGAATAATAACATTCAACCAAAACTGCTCTCTCCAAGGTTAACAAAACTGTTTTAAGGAGCTTTTTTTCTCATTTCTCTTCCAACTTGACCTCTTTGTGGATTTTTATTTACTGGATCCATGATTTCATTGGTAATGGGAACTATCAGAGAAAAAACTCCTATCATTGCAAATCAGTACTTACTCTGCAATTTACAGATTTAGAATTGTCTAGGCCCCTGAAAGGTTAAGCAGTATGCCCAGGATCACACAGCCAAAATATATCAGAGACAAAATTGTACCCCCAGCCTTCCTCACTCAAGGCTTTCTCTTCCCTTGGCTTCAATAATACTTCTGTTTCCTGCTCTTCCTCCTTGTCTAGATATTTATTCCTTTCCTCTGCTGAATTCATCTGCCTCTCATTATGGGTTTCCCTAAAGGCTCTTTTCTGAGTCTTTACATTTTTTCTATGTTTCCTTTCTTTCTTAGTAATCCACAGATTTAATAAGCATGTCTAAGCTTATAAAACTCTCAAATCTATATAGCTGGGCTGGATCTTTCTTCAGGATTCCAATTATGTATCATTAATTGCCTGGTAAATAACTCTACCAAGGTGTCCCATTAACATTTCAATCTCAACATGACTTAAATGGTACTCCTTGTCTCCCCCCTAAAAGTGCCTTTCCTCTAAATTTTTATATTCCTGTCGAAAATCCCATCATCCTTAGAGTCATCATGTTCAAAACCTTTGAGTCAACCTTGAATCTTCCCTCTCCCTCCATATCTCAGTCTACCTCCACATTATCTTTCCTTTTCTCGCTAATCACAAGATTCTAGTTCAAACCCTTATCACCTATATCTTGTACTATAGCATCAGCCTCCTAATTAGTTTTCTCTGCTTCAGCATCTCTTTTCCCTAACATATCCTCTGCACAGCTACTAATATCATCATCCTAAGAAGAAAATCTGAACATGTTACTCCCACTCAAAAATATTCAATCACTCCCTATTTCCTCTATGATAAAATTCAGATTAACCAACCTAGCATCTGAAACTTTCCAAAATTTTGGAAAAAATTCCAGAACTGATTTTCTAGATTTAATTTATGTACTCTCTTTTATACATGGGGTGTTGTAACCAAACTGGCCTACTAGCTAGTCTCCAAATTTGACATTTTATCTCCTATCTCATGTCTTCATACATATCTTGTCCTTCTTGCCTGGAAAGTTCTCTTTTTACTTCCACCTATTACAATTTCTAAATTCTGATGCTGAGTGAAGTGAGCAGAACCAGGATAACACACTAATAACAAGATTGTGGGATGATCAACTGTGATGGACTTGGCTCAATAGTAATGCAATGATTCAAGGAAATTCCAAGAGTTGGGATGGTAAATAGCATCTGCATTCCAGAGAGAAAATTATGGAGACTGAATGTCGATCAAAGCATATTATTTTCACCTCTTTTTTGCTTGTTTTTTTTCTTTCTCATGTTTTTTTCCCTTTTGGTCTGATTGTTTTTGCACAGCATGACAAATATGGGAATATATTTAAAAGAACTGCAAATATTTAACCCACATCAAATTACTTGCTGCCTGGGGAGAAAGGAGAGAAGAGAAAGAAGAAAAAAAATTGGAACACAAAATCTTGCAGAAATGAATATTGAAAATTATCTTTGTATGAGTTTGGGAAAATAAAATAGTACTAAAAATTTTTTTTAAGAATTTCTAGATTTTTTTTCAAGGGATCAGTTTAGGTGCTACCTTCTTAGTGAACTCTTTCCATCTAAATGTTAGTGCTCACTTACTCCTCAAATTATATTATATGTATACATACATATATGTAAATATATATATGTATATATATATATTTGTATATGTACATGTATATTCCCCCAGTAAAATGTAAACTCTTTAAGGGGAGAGAACTATCCATTTTTTTTTTTGCAGGCTCTGCTACCTAATGTAAAGCCATGCACAAATGATTGTAACAGATTGCTTGCAGTCTTGAAGAAAGGGGAAATAAGGGATGGAGGGGAAAAAAAATTTGAAACTCAAAATCTTACAAAAATGAGTGTTGAAAGTCATGCACTAAAACAGATGCTCAGTAAATGATTGGTGAATTGAATTGCTAAATTAAATGGTCTTTTCTGGATTCTCATTCTCTAGACCCTTCCTTCTGACACTGTGGCTCACACTCCTCTTGCTAAGTACTCTCTCATCCTTGGCCTCTGACTAATTCTCTCCTGATTCTCCTCCTTCTTGGCTGACCTCATATTTGCTGGTTCATCATCCATCTCCCATTCTCTAGGCCTGAGTATACCTAATCTCTTTCTACATTTTCTCACTTAGCAATCTCATCTGCTCCCTTGAGTTCAATTATCTCTTCCATACAAATGGAGGATTCTCAAAGTTATATATCTAGCCTTAACTTCTTTCCTGAATTCCAGTCCTACACCTCCAAATCCCGGATGAATCAGTTCATTTATGTCCTGCTGGCACCTCAAATTCAAAATGTCTACAACTTAAGTCATTTCCCCTAAATCCATCCTCCTCCAAATTTCCCTTTTTCTGATGACGGTAGGGTATATTCTTGTTTTAAAAGATCAGAATAACAAATTATATAACATAAATGTAATAGCATATTATTATATAACATGAAACAACAAATATAAGAAATTCAAGAGAAATTGGCAAATATGGAGAAGTCGAACACAGCTTTCTCATACATATACAAGGATGATTTAAGGAGAGTGCCAGATCAGGAAATCCAAGAAGAAATCACAGTGAGTAATTTTTCCAGCCCCCAGATCACAAATTCACCCTAAAGAACCTAAAGTTGATAAGAATGGGTCCAACAACATTCTACTGGAATTCCACTCAATGACAAATGTGTAGTTGTGTTTGCCTATAGGAATCTAGAAACTACTCATGCTCAGTCCTAAAGGGCAGTAATCAGAACATGCCTAAGATCAGACCATTTAATGGCCTGCTAAAAATTTGCAATTCTCTGGCCTAAACCACCTCTGAAATCCCTGAGGACCCTTGATAAAAGAGATCCAGATTATACAAAACTCCCTCAAAAGTATGCAGAATCTAACCCTTAAACAAAACCCCAATTTAGGAAATAAGGCCCAAAGAAATAATAAATAAGCAAAAAGACACAAATAATAAAGTCTATTTTTTGAGACAGGGACACCCAAGGCATAAACACAGAAAAAATAATAACTTACAAAGACTAAAAGAAAAACACAGCTTGGCCTTAAGGTCAATTAGAATTTCTGTTAAGGAATAAAGCAAAACATTTGTAAAAGAATTAAAAGTGATACTATAAATGAAATGAGAGCTTTAGAAGAAACAATTGAAAAAGAGAATACTAGAGAAAGACTTAGAAGAAAAAATTAGCAACTTTAGAATAAGAGGTACAAAAGCTTAACCTAGTAACACATTCCCTGAAAATGATAATGGATCAAACAAAAGTTAATGATTTTACAAGACAAGAAGAAATAGGACAAAACAAAGCCAATAAACTTTTCCTTGGTCATTTCCTATCACCCAACTGAATACCAGTTACATACCAGATACCTATGAAGGTATCCTCCAATTCCTTAATTCCCTTTTCCACTTAGACATCTCTAGCTGATCCATCAGGTTGAGTTTATCCTAAAGTCAATGACTGATGAGTCTGCATAATTCAGTCACTCATTGATTGGTGAGTTTCTGCCAGGGAATTTCCATTTCTTAAGATGTCCTAGTCATGTTGTTCACTCTCTACTACTGGTTTATCCTCTGGCCTGTCTTATCCTCTACATTAGCTGCATGACCCTGTGGGGATGGTAATCTACCTGAATTCACTCCTAAATAATTATTCCCACTTTGCAGATTTTCCACTTCCCAGTGATTCTGAACTCTCAGTCATCAGTGTTTGAACCTCATTGCTCATTGTTTTTTTTTTTTACCAACTTTCTTGTTTCTATTCCCCTCTAGCTATCCCCCCTTTCCCCAAAGTCCCCCTCCAGGTCTACTCAGCTATTCTAATGTGTTCTCTGAAGTGCTTGCCCCACAGGTAACAAACTACTTTCATCTGAAAACCTTCTCCTTTTTCACTCTTATAATCTTGTATCCACTAAGACCTGGTTTCCTCCTAATAATACTTTCCTAACCATCCTTTCCACTGCTGATTTCAGTTTTACTCATAAACTACCATCACTATTACCACTGTTCACTCCAATTTCCCCATTTAAGGTAAAAGAATTTAAATAGTCTTTGATCCCCATTGTCACTTCCAGCCTCTCCCTGTACCACTATAACTCAGTAACCTCTTTTGTCTTAGTTTAACAGGGTTTTATCCATTGCCCCATATGTAGCCTCCTGTCAGGTTAGTGCACTGTGATAGTTGACAACAAAATCAATTCTTATCCCTCTCTACTTATTCCTAGTTCATTTCCTTGTTAATTCTGATCCTGGGCTCAAGGATAAATAAAGGATATTTTCTGATTTTTCTTCACAAATTAATAGGAATCTCTCTCACTAAATAGTTTATTTATTATTGAGTTTATTATTTAAACTGGAAAAAAATAATTTCTTTTTCTATAAGAAATAATTTTTGAGAGACTATTTCTTAAACTCATGACCAGACACCAGTTTCACAGGCTTAAATAAATACCAACATTTCTTGTAATACAAGTAATACTGTAACAAACAAAACAAACATATTTAATATTTCAACTATGTATCACAGTGAGAAAGATTACATCTATGACAACTGCTAATTTTCCCTCAACTCTGGAAAAGCAGTCCTATAATTCTGCTCTCTCAAGATGGCAAAGGCTCTCAAGAATTCTCTTTAGGATATCTTCTTCACAGCATGAGCTCAATCTCCTCAGGAGATGTCTCTTCAATCTTTCTCAAAGATAAGTTTACTCCATCAATCTACACTTCTCTTTGTACTTCACATAATCTCTCCAGCCATGACAGTTAAATAGTCTGCAGATAAGAGTTAAACTATAACTTTCCTCAAGATTCTACTAGCTTTTAAAGATAGTTTCTGCAGAAGGCTTTTGATGTTACATTTCTCCCTACAGGCAAAATATTTTTCACTTTCAGAAAATTATTAGTAAAATATCAAATATACTTTAATACTATATATAACAAACATATTACAATGCAAAGCCCTCCTTGACAAATTAAATGTTCAAAATATAGGATGTCTAATGTGGGTTTAAGCTTTATATATCTGCAGAAGTATAAATGCCACAAACTTGCAAAAAATAACATCTAAAAGATGAGTTATTTAAAATTTTAAGAAAGATTGACATTCCTTATTAAAATTCAACATATCCACCATCTTGTGCTATATATTACTCTAGTCAGCTGCTGTTCGGTGACTGAAAGGACTGCATTTGTAATCCTAGCCTAATGATCATCCAAAGAAAGAGGTTTTGATACATGGATGACAGTTTTGACATGACCCACTAAAAAAAAAAGTCTAATGGAAACAGATCAGATGACAGAGGTGGCCAAGCAAGAGGGCATCCTCTGCTAATCCACCAGTCTGAGAAAGTGTCATCCAGAAACTCTCACACACACAATGCATAATGACAGGGTGCTCCATCTTATTAAAAGTTTATTATTTTTTAAATCACAGAACTAAATAAGTGTAACAAATAAAATAATTAAACTTTCAAATGATGTTTCATTAAATTTGAGGCATTTCTACTTCTGAAGTTATTAAGATTTTTAGGATATACAGAAAAAAATATGATTTATAATATATGCAGGAAGAAGAAATGCAACAATAGCATAATGTTAAGTATTTAACAATACAAGCATAATAATGTCTACACATAAAAATCTCAATAAAATAGAATAAATTTGCAAAAATTCACTGTATCTGTATATATCATGCCATTCATATAAAATGCCTTACAATAGATTTTTCTAGATCAAGGGTTGACAGTCTACCACTTACTCTGAATCCCACAAGGCAGTGAGCTAAAGTATTTAAAAATTAAAAACCATTTGTGGCAGCCCTTTTTGTAGTGGCTAGAAACTGGAAATTGAATAGATGCCCTTCAATTGGAGAATGGCTGAATAAATTATGGTATATGAATGTTATGGAATATTATTGTTCTGTAAGAAATGACCAGCAAGATGATTTCAGAGAGGCCTGGAGAGACTTACATGAACTGATGCTGAGTGAAATGAGCAGAACCAGGAGATCATTATACACGGCAACAACAGTACTATATGACGATCAATTCTGATGGACATGGCTCTCTTCAACAATGAAATGTTTCAAACCACCTCCAATTGTTCACTGAAGAAAGCCATATACACCCAGAGAGAGGGATGCGAAATGTGGACCACAACATAACATTCTCATACTCCTTGATTGATGTTTGCTTACATTGTGTTTCCTTTATCTGATATATCGTTTGTGTAGATAAGATTTTTCTTGCACAACAATGATAAGTTTGGAAATATGTATACATATATTCGATTTGCCAATATTTTAACATAATTAACATGTAGTGGATATCCTGCCATCTAGGGGAGGGGTGGGGAGTTGGGGGGAAAAATTTGCAACGGAAAGCTATGTAAGGGTTATTGTTGAAGAATTACCCACACATATGTTATGCAAATAAAATAAAAATTAAAAAAAAAAATTAAAAACCATTCTCAGCTTTCAGATCAAGTTTGCCTACATCTCCTTTAAATCCCAAGAAAAAGATATCTTGCAATGTATTCTAATTGCTTTGTATGTGATTTTCTCCCTAACAAGGAGGTAATAAACATATAAGTTCAGGAATCATTGTCATCTACTTTTGTATTCCTCATGACATATCCATACTCTGAGACAAATAGATCAAGGATCCAAAGTTAGAAGGGTTCTAGTCTATCATAGGATTATAAATTAAGATCTATAAAAGATATTGTTGGTAGAGTCTTGAACTGATCCAAACATTCAGGAGAACAATTTGGATCTATTCCCAAAGGGCTATAAAACTGTGCATACCTTTTGGTCCAGTAATACCACTACTAAGTCTGTTTCCCAAAAAGATTAAAAAATGGGAAAGGACCCACAAAAATATTGATGACAGCTCTTTTTGTGGTGGCAAAAAATTGGAAATTGAGGGGATGCCCATCACTTGGGGAATGACTAAACAAGTTGCAGTATGTGAATGTAAATGGAATAGTATTATTCTATAAGAGATGGTGAGCAGACTGATTTCAGAAGTCTTACATGAACTGATGCTTAGTGAAGTGAGTGGTGCCAAGAGAACATTGTACCCAGCAACAACAAGATTATATGATGATTAACTGTGATGGATATGACTCTGTTCAACAATGAGGTAGTTCAAGGCAATTTCAATAGACTTGAGCTGAAAAAAGCCATCTGCATCCAGAGAGACAACTAGAGATTGAATATGGATCAAAACATAGGATTTTCATCTTTTTCTTGTTGTTTAGTTGCTTGTTTTTTTTCTTTCATAGGTTTTTTTCTCTTTTGATTTGATTTTTCCTGAGCAGCATGACAAATATAGAAATGTTTAGAAGAATTGCGTCTGTTTAACCTATATTGGATTACTTGCTGTCTAAAACAGGGGAGGGAGAAAGGAAGAAAAATTTGGAACACAAGGTTTTGTAAAGGTGAATGTTGAAAACTATCTTTGCATGTATTCAGAAAAATAAAAAAGTTATTCCCCCCAAAAAATGATGAGCAAGTGGATTTCAGAAAAACCTGAAAATTCTTACAAGAACTGATGCTAAGTGAAATGAGCAGAATGAGAACCTTGTACACAGTAACAGCAATACTGTGGGATAATAAACTATAATAAACTTAGTTCTTCTCAACAAATACAATGATCCATGATAATTCCATGATGGAAAATGCTGTCCACATCCAGAGGAAGAAATGTGGAGTTTTTTCCCTTTTGTTCTGATTCTTCTTTCACAGCATGACTAATGTGGAAATATGTTTAATATCATTGTATATATATATATATATAACCTATCTCAGATTGTTATCTTAGGGAGAGGGGAAGAGTGAGAAGGTAGGGAGAAAAAAATTGAATTCAAAATCTTATAAAAGTAAATATTGAAATCCATCTTTATATATAATTAGAAAAAATAAAGTACTTTTAAGTGGGAAGAGGGCAGAAAAGATATCAGAGATCACTTAATCCATGTCCCTTGTTTATAGGTAAGGGATCTGAGGCTCAAGAAAGTTGTGACCAGCCCAAAGTCACACAGGATCATAAACAGCAGATTTAGGATTTGAACTCAGATCCTTTAATCCCTTCATTTTATAGGTAAAGGAGATTTTTCCAAGGTCACCCAAGTGGTAAGTACAGAATCAAGAACTCTGACTTCAAAGTTGATTCTTTTTCTATTAGAGAACACATTACTTCAAAAGGTTCAGTTGAGAACAGAAGTTCTGGCAAAAAAGTCATGGGAAGGTGGTTTAGGAAAGATTTCCTGAACAACAGGAAGAAAACTTCCTAAAATTTATTATGGAAGAACTTGATTGAGCTTGCAAAATGGCTGACTTTTAAATAGTTATTTTCAATACTCCCACATCACTATAGCATAAGGAGAACTATTGAGCACCTTGGTTTCCATGCTTGGCTGTGGTAATGTTACTGGATCACTAAGTCTCTGAGAAAATAAACTTTCATCCAGGGTAGTTTAAATGAAGAAATTAAAATCTGGAGAGCCATTAGAATGGTAGGTCGGAAAATGACATTAAAGATCACATTCTTCAATCACCTCATTTTATAGGTAAGAAAAGTGCAGTCTTGAGAAAGGCTGTGACCTGTCCAAAGCCACAAGGTATGTACAAGCGGATCCAAGACTAGAACCTACATATCACGACACCTGTCTAGTCTGCTTTTTCCATGCTACCTTGCTCTCTTTTTCAGCATTCCAAGTCTCATGCACGCTAGGGCAATCTCCCAGATCCCTTTATCTCCACTCACTTATCATACTGTCCCATACTCGTTATGATCTACACCTACACATGTTCTTTATGACCTCCACCTCCATTTTCCCCAAAACAACTGTATGGGAGAGAGTACTCAGAGAGCAGCAAGCTGTGATTGGCTGCAGGGAAAAAAGGAAGGCAGCAAAAGACTGCTTTGTAGACTTCTCTATGAGGCGTTTTCCTTTCTTACACTGCCCCTGACCAGCAGGCCCAGTGCCAGCAAAGCAAAGCCTTTGTCAACAGAGAGCCCTGGCTTTGTGTTTCTTGGACTGGAGAGACAGGGAAACACAGAGACAGAGACAAACAAAAAAACAGAGAAATAGAGAGAAGAGGGCACACACATGCCTGAGCAAAGAGTAAGGTCTGTGGAAATTCTGATTCTCCTCCAGGGGGAAGAGAGTGAAAGAACAGACTTCAAGACTGTTGAAGCTCCAGCAAATGTTCTGGTTTAAACAAACAAGAATAAATAAGATTGAGAAACAGCCAAGGGGCAAAGTGAAATTACATTATAATTAAACAGAACTGCTGCCCAGATACTTGGGTGATGAGAAATGTATGCATCCTGGTCGCTAAGTTTAATGGACCTGGTTTGGAAAACATCAAGGCACACTAAGCTGAATCTCAACTTGAGTTACAAAGGACCCTAAATGAAAGACAAGCACTGAGGCATGAAGGAGATTGAGAGAAGCCACACAGGGCTTCGCCTATTAGCAAAATAAATCCAAGTCGGGCCGGAATGAAAGGAAGAACTCTGGGGACTTGGGACAGCGAAGAGAAAGCGACCAAGAACACCCCCCTCTTCGTTTCTATTGGCCCGCGTAGGGCAGGCGGCAAGGTTTAATACGAGGGAAGGGGTTCATTTGTCCCCCATCGATCTGCCACTTTATATATGGGAGGGGACTGGGCTACGGCCTGGGCTATTTATATGGGTATATGCCAGCGGGCACTCAGAAGGGGTGCCTGACCAGGGTATCTGCTCAGGCACAGATCGGAGCATGTGGGAAGGAGGCATTGCCAGGGTATTTGCATAGGCACAAACCGGCATATGCATCAGAAAGGAACACTGCTGGGTAGAGTGAGGGGCTTTACCTACATTAATCATTCTCTGGTAGTTTTGCTTTGCTTTACGAACCTGTGGCAAAGGCAGAAAGACCAATGGGCCCCCTGGCTGGGCTGTTTTTTCTCCTCCCAGCTGCTTCTGTCTCTCTCGGGCTCCTGGACACAAAACAGCTGAGCAGAAAAACAACTAGCCACCTGCTCCCTCCTCGCCCGAGATACCGCCCCGCTCCCCAAGCCCCACCCCCTCTTCGGTTTACTCTCGGGCTCAGTTAGTCCCTCAAGCCTAATTTCTCCCCCGAGCTGCGGCAACAGCAGCTGAAAGCCCTCCTCCCCTCCCGCAACGATCCCGAGCTCTCCGCGCTCTTCCCACAACGGCCACTAAGGAACGGGCTTACGGAACTGTCTGGTCTCGGGCTTCCGCACGCTGAGCCCCCCCTTCAAGCAAAGCGCTTGTGCTTCCTTCCCCAAACTGATCTCTGTGGTCCCCAGGAAAACGGACTGATGGCATCCACCTGCCCTATCTGCGGACACAGCGTCCAGCGCCTAGTTCCAAGGGCTCCAGGCACGGGAAGGCTGGAAGGGGTTAATATAGAGCAGTGCACGAGGCCAGCTATAGCCCAGCAGGGTTCCTAGCTACAGAGCCAGTGCCAGACACAGTAAAAGGGGAGGGGAGTAATCCCTGAAAGGAAAGAGTACACGGAGTCCTAGAAAGGAGGTCAAAGAGTCTTAGGAAGCTAGAGGCTAGTTTGAACTAAGAAGTGCATCGAGACCTTAAGTGCAAACTCCAAGCCGTCTATCCTTCCCTCCTCCTTCAATCCCTTTCCTCCCCTTCCCCCCCGCCGTGCCTCTGTCTCTCTCCCTCCCTTCCTTTCTATGACTCTGTTTTTCTCTCTCCTTTTCCCTCTCCCTTCCTTTCCCTCTCCCTCCCTCTTCTCCCCTCTCTCTCTCCCTCCCTCCCCCTCTCTTTTCCCTTCTCTCTCTCTCTCCCTCCCTTCTTTTGTCTTTCCCTTTCCTCTCTCCCTTTTCTTCCCTCCCTCTTCCTCTCTTTTCCTCTCTTTCTTTTTTTTTTCCGTCTCCCTCCCTTTCTCTCCCTCTCTCCCTTTCTTTGTCTCTGTCTCTTTCTCGGTCTCTCCCTCGTTCTCACTCTCTCTCTCTCTCCCCCCTCCCTCCCTTTGTCTCTTTCTCTCCCTGTGTCTCTGTCTCTCTCCCTCACTTCTTTTATGTCTCTCCCTCTTCTTCCTTCCCTCCCCTTCTCTCCCCCTTTTTTCCTCTTTCCCTTCCTTTCTGTCTCTTTTCCTCCCTTTCCCTCCATTCCTCCCTCCTCTCTCCCTCCCTCTCTTTCACTCCCCCTCTCTCTCTTTCTCTATCATGTCTCCCTCCCTCTCCCTTCCCCCATCTCTCTGGCTCTGTCTCTCTCTCCCTCCCTTCCTCACACCCTACTAATTAAGTTCTTTTTCAAAATATAGGTTGTCACAACAGACTTGGGGTTTGGGAGTCAGAAGCTCTCAATTGTTGCTATTTAATAGGTCCCTAGTGCCAGTCAGTAGTAGGCCCCATTGATGTCACTAAAGCAGAGATTCTCAAATTTTTTCAGGCCCTGTGCCCCTTGACTTTTAGCAAATTTTCTCATATTGCCTCTTCATTGTTAAAAAGAAATAAATCTCAGGGTTTAGTATGTACATTACAGAAAAACTAATATGAAAAGATCAATTTTAGTAAGATAAAATGATTATCAAATATTCCCATACCATACCCCCTGACAAGCTTCTCATATATACAAGCACCCTTATTCCAAAATGCCAAAGACAGTGGTTCAAAGTTTTTTGATTGTACAACTACATCAATTAAAAATTTTTGAGCATATACACCCAATATGCATATATTTATGTAATACACTAATGATTATGTACTTTGTAAAACTTATACAAAAATAGAAAATTTTAAAGGGTGAGTTAAAACTGAAATAATATATGATCCTAGGATCATTACAGAATTATTAGAATTTATTAAAGCAGTGGACTGATATGAGGTTTGTAATTTAGGAAAATTATTTTGGCAGTTGTATGGAAGAGGGATTGGAGAAGAGAAAAACAATTCAGCAAAGTCAATTAGCAGATTATTGCAATAGTCCAGATGATAAAGCTGATGGGGACCTGAAGTATGGTGATAACTAAGTAGAGGAGGCAGATGTGAGTGATATGGAAGGAAAAGAGACAAAATCAGGTAAATGATTTGAAGTGTAGATTCAAGAAAATGAAAAATTGAAGATGAACTTGGATGACTGGGAAGATAGTGGCACTCTCCACAGTAATTTAAAAATTTAGAGGGGCAGCTAGGTGGCGCAGTGGTTAGAGTACCAGCCCTGAAGTCAGGAAGACCTGAGTTCAAATTTAGTCTCAGACACTTCCTAGCTGTGTGACCCTGGGCAAGTCACTTAACCCCAATTGCCTCAGCAAAAAGCAAAAAAAAAAAAAAAAAAATTTAGAAAAGGGAAGGGTTTAGGAGAAAAAATAATGTAATGAGATATGGGATCTGGGACTACTTATTCATGGCTACTCATCTTGTGACTCACTGTGTCCCACCCAAATGAACAGAGAAAAAAGCAAGGTTGTTACTCACAGGATGCTGCCCTGGCAAGAAACACTCTCCTTTAGGAATATCTACCAAAAACCAAAATGTGATCTGGGGGCCAAAGAGCAGATATGATAGAGGGGTTGGAATTTTTCCAATGATATCATACCTACTATGCATGCCTAGATAGAATTAGGTCTTAATAAAAAAAATTTTTTTTAAAGATCTCATCATTAGTTTCTTCAAGTGGATCTATATGATATAAAATTTGCTATTCTGTCTCTCTAAGAATTTATATTACTATTTGTGTAAAAGAAAAAGTATAATATATTGCAGGGATTGGCAAACTACTGCCCATGGGCCAAATCAAGTCTGACACCTGTTTTTGTATGAACCATAAACTGAGAATGTTTTGAGTTGTTGTTGTTGTTGTTGTTGTTGTTGTTTTTAATAGCTTTGCAGGCTATGGGAAAACAGGAAACAGGCCAGATTTGGCCTGTGAGCTATCGTTTGTCAATCCCTAGGCACTGTAATGGAACAAATACTGTACTTGGTGACCAGAAGATCTAGAATTGAGTTCTAATTCCCTCAATTTATTTGGTTCAGGAACCATAGGCAAGATAATTAGCTTGTTTGAATATCAATTTTCCCATGTATAAAATGGTTATAAAGATACTGTTGTGAAGAAGGGTCATATACAGGCTACTTAAGAAGGCACCTTCCATGTTAAAGTCCCTGGGGAGCTGCTTTAGGAACCTGGAGGACTGGAACATGTATGGACATTACATTTTTGTCTATTATAGCTTGGGAGTAGCTTTCTCCCATTGGCCACATAGCCAAGAGCTATTGGTGTCTTGTAAATGACCTGAGACAACAAGGGTCATATGACCAGTAACATATAGATAGTACTAGACATTTTCTCTGATCCACATAATTTCTCAAAACTCTCTAAAATAAGGATTATGAAAAGAAGTAAAGCAATTACAACTATCTAAACAGACACAGATGGTATGAGGGCAAAAGCTCCGGAATTCAAATTAAGCCTCAAATACATTCAAATTCAAATTTGAATTTGAATTCAAAGAATTCAAATCAAACATCAAATACATTCCAATTGTATGACCCTGGACAAGTCACTTAACCCTGTTTGCCAATCAGTATATTTACCAAGAAAAACCCAAATGGGACCTCAAAGGGTCAGACATGATTGAAGTGATTGAACAATAATAACCACAGACAGGCTAAGATGCCTAGAACCCAAACAAGGTAATGACCTGATGTATTAGCAGTAGAGAGGCAATCTTATTACCTAATGAGCTCATATTAGCACACCCATTCAGGCAGGCTGCTCTTGGAACCCACCAGTCCAGGCTTTGCAATTTGCTACAATTGCCTTGCTGCTGCTACAGTCTCTACCAGCATCCCACCCCATCCCTGCCCCTGCTCCTTGCATTCTATGACATGAAGCAATAGACTTCAACTCCACTTCTATGCACTTGCTACTTTTCAGAGGATGTGAAGATATGGGAAAGGGGAGACTGCTGTCCCTGAGGATGCAATGCAGCAGTGTTCAGCCAGAGAAAACTACAAAGCAGAGGGAACTGGAGCCGAGTGACATCACATGGGGGAGTCTTCTCAAGGCCAGAAAGAAAGGAGACTAAAATCCAGCCAAAGCCAGTTCTGTCTCTCCAGAAGTCACTTGGGGTAGCCTATGAAAAGTGAATTACCTAATATGCAAGAGGCTCAGATAGCTTTGAGGTCTAATATTCAGGTACACATCATCAAAGGAGAAGGAATCAGAAAGTAAGCAATATAAATAAATATAAGAAAATAAGAAATAAATAATAATAATAAAGGGGGGAGAGATTGAAATTATCAAAAATCTCCAGAGGAAGGAAATTGAGTTAAAAACCTTGAACACAAGCAGATAAATCTACTTTGAGGATATTGAAAATGGAAAAGAAGATGCCCTTTGGGACATAAAAATATGACCAATTATCTCTGAATAAATAAGGAAAATAAAATCTCCGAATAAATATGGAAAATAAAATATGGAAAAACAAACAAATCAATTCCTTTCTTTTTGTTTGTTTATTGTTGTGGTTGTTGTTTTGGCCAGGAAACTGTGGTTAAGTGACTTGCACAGGGTCACACAGCTAGGATGTATATCTTGAGGCCAAACTTGAACTCAGATCCTCCTGACTTCATCTAGTGGCCCATCAATTCCTGATAAAGTAGAGAATTCTAAGGATTCTCAAGAAACCATGGAAGCACAAAATATTCCCAAATGGTTCCAGAAAGAAATAAGAATCACGAAAGCAGAATTTCTAGCTTGCCAGCAGAAATAATTGACAAACAAGTATTTTAATATTAATAACATGTAGTGGACTTCCTGCCATCTAGGGGAGGGGAGGGGATTGGGGATAAAACTTGTAACGGAAAGCTTTGTAAAGATCAATGCTGAGGAACTACCCATACATATGCTATACAAATAAAAAGCTTTAATATAAAAAAAAAGAAATAATTGACAAAATAGGAAAAACCTGAATCCATGATAGTGAATCTCTCCAAAGAAACAAAAGAGAGAACAACTAATTGGGAATGTAAATACACAAAAATAATGGTCAATTTGAAAAAAGAAAGTTTCTCTGGAAAACAAAAAATCATAGGTAGAGGGAAAAGCCTGAAAAGAAAATGGGCTAAACCTCACAACACTGTGCCTACAGGTGAATAAATGTGTTTTGTTTTTTGTTTGGTTGTTCTGTTTGGGTTTTATTTTTTTTTTGTGTGTGTGTGACTACACTAAAGGATGGGAAGGATTGTAAAAGGAAAGGGGGAAAGAAGAAAATAGCAAAGGATGAGTCATATACCCTAATCAAGTCAATGGTAAATAATGAAGGAAAAATAATTTCTCTAATCTCTCAGGAAGCACTATAAGAGAACAGATGAAATGGAAAGGGGATAATATTAAAAACCAGACTATCCAAAATCATTTGATTATGTCAATAGGTATAGGAAAAGTCTTTGACAAAGTACAACAATCATTACATGCTTTTAAAAAAAATTATAAAATATAGGCATATAATGATTTTGTGATAAAGAGAGCCATCTACATCCAGAGAGAAGACTGTAGTAACTGAGCGTGGATCACAACGTAATATTTTCACTATTTTTGTTGTTGTTTACTTACATTTTGTTTTCTTTCTCATTTTTTCCTTTTTGATATGATTTTTCTTGTGCAGCATGATATTTGTGGAAATATGTATAGAAGAATTGCTCATGTTTAACATATATTGGATTACTTGCTGTCTAGAGGAGGAGGTGGGGGAAAGGGAGGGAAAAAATTTAGTACACAAGATTTTGTAAGGATGAATGTTGAAAATTATCCATGTACATATTTTGAAAGTAAAAAGCTTAAATTAAATTTTTTAAATTAAATTAAATTAACAATTCAATCCAAAAATAAATAAATAACCTATATATAATATATATGTTTATTATATATATTATATGGCATAAAGGGACTTTTTTTTTAACATCAATCAAAAGCAAGTATCATATAGAATGAGGACATGCTAGAAACTTTCCTAATAAAAACATGGGAAAAGGAAAGATGCCCATTTATTTGATATAGTTCTACAAATGTTAATAATTTCTATAAGACAAAAGAAAGAACTAAAGGCTCAAAGATAGTTTTAAAAAAAAAGAAAAAAAATATTATCTCAACTTGCTGAAACTAAAAGGTTTACTTTAGAAAACCCTAAGGAACCAATTCCAACTTGTGATGGAGAGAACCATCTGCATCCAAAGAGAAGACTATGGGAACTGAATGTGAAGCACAGCATAGTATTTTCACTTTTGTTGTTTTTGTTGTTGACTTGCTTTTTTTTTTCTTTCTCAATTTTTTCCCTTTTGATCTGATTTTTCTTGTGAAGTGTGATAAGTGTGGAACTATATGTAGAAGAATTGCACATGTTTAACCTTTACTGAATTACTTGCTATCTAGGGGAAGGACAAAGGAGGGAGGGAGAAAATTTTGGAACACAAGGTTTTGCAAGGGTGAATGTTGAAAACTATCTTTGCATGTATTTTGAAAAATAAAAAGCTATTATTATTTTTTAAAAAGAAAAAAACCCTAAGAAAACAAAAGATATTAATTGAGATAATGATTTGAGCAAAATTCCAAGCTACAAAATGAATCCACAAAAAACATTTCCATATAATAACAAAATAATAATAATTCCAAGTAATAATAAAATCTGAATCAATATATTTAAAAGTAAATCCCATTCAAAAATAAGTACAAATGCATAAAGTATTTCAGGATCAATCTACTAAATCACACAAAATACTTGCATAGATTCAATTCCAAAGTAATTTTTAAAAGATTTTTTAAAAATAAAGAATAATGGGGCAGCTAGGTGGTGCAATGGATAGAGTACCAGCCCTGAAGTCAGGAAGACATGAACTCAAATCTAGTCTCAGACACTTAGCATTCCCTAGCTGTTGTGACCCTGGGCAAGTCACTTAACCTCAATTGCCTCAGCAAAAAGCAAAAAAAAATAAAAAATAAAAAGATTATAAAAAATAAAGAAAGAAAGAATAATTTAAATAGTTATAGGGATATTCAGTGCTCAGAGCTGAGCTATGCTAATATAATAAAAATGGCAAAACTACTATTTACATTCTTGTGCTACACCAATCAAATTTTCAACATTTCTTTTGTAAGACTTTGTATTCTAGTATGTATAGAAGAATTGCACATGTTTAGAATATTAGATTACTTGCCATCTATGTGAGGGGGTGGGGAGAAGAAAAGGAAAAAAAATGGAACATAAGGTTTTGCAAAGGTGAATGTTGAAAATTATCTGTACATATGTTTTAAAAATAAAAATCTTTAATTAAAAAAAAGACTTTGTATTCCTTCCCTTATCTACCCTCTCCCCAAGACAAGTAATCTGATATAGATTAAATATGTGCAATCCTTTTAAACAAATTTCCATATTTGTCATGTTGTATGAGAAAAATCAGATCAAAAGGGAAAAAAACCACAAGAAAGAAAAAATCAAATAAACAACAACAACAACAAAAAAGGTGAAAATACTACACTTCGATCCACATTCAGTCTCCATAAGTTTTCTCTGGATGAAGGTGGCATTTTCCATCCCAAATTTATTGGAATTAACTTGAATCAACACATTGTTGAGAAGAGTCAAGTCCATCACAATTGATCATCACATAATCTTGCTGTTATTGCATACAATGTTTTTCTGATTCTGCCTTAGCATCAATTCATGTAAGTCTTTCCAGGCTTTTCTAAAATTAGCCTGCTTGCCCTTTTTGTAGTGGCTAGAAACTGGAAACTGAATGGATGCCCATCAATTGGAGAATGGATGAATAAATTATGGCATATGAATGTTATGGAATATTATTGTTCTGTGAGAAACGACCAGCAGGATGATTTCAAAGAGGCCTGGAGAGACTTGCATGAACTGATGCTGAGCGAAATGAGAAGAACCAGGAGATCATTATACATGGCAACAACAAGACTATATGATAATCAGGGGCAGCTAGGTGGTGCAGTGAATAGAGCACCAGTCCTGAAGTCAGGAGGACCTGAGTTCATATGTGGTCTCAGACACTTAACAGTCTCTAGCTGTGTGACCCTGGGCAAGTCACTTAACCTCAATTGCCTCAGCAAAAAAAAAAAAAAAGACTATATGATGATCTATTCTGATGGACATGGTTCTCTTCAACAACTAGATGTTTCGAACCAGTTCCAGCTGTTCAGTGATGAAGAAAGCCATATATACCAAGGGAGAGGCCTGTGGGGTGTAAGTCTGGACCATAACATAGCATTTTCACACTCTTTATTGATGTTTGATTGCATTATGTTTTCCTTCTCGGGTTTTTTTTTCTTTCCTGTACAGCAAGATAACTGTATAAATATGTATGCACATATTAGATCTGTCAAATATCTTAATAATTTAATTTATTAATAATATTATTAATTAATTATTAATAATTTAATAATTAACATGTATTAGACTTCCTGCCATCTAGGGGTGGGGTGGGGGGTAGGAGGGAAAAATTTGTAACAGAAAGCTTTGCAAGAGTCAATGTTGAAAAATTACCTATGCATATGTTTCGCAAATAAAAAGCTTTTTAAAAATAAAATAAAATTAGCCTGCTCATTTCTTATAGAATAATAATATTCCAACATTCACATACCATAACTTATTCAGCCATTCCCCAATTGATGGACAGCCATTTAGTTTCTAGTTCCTTGCCACTACAAAAAGGGCTGCCACAAACATTTTTGCACATGG
This sequence comes from Myrmecobius fasciatus, assembly GCA_023553655.1. Classification (NCBI taxonomy): domain Eukaryota; kingdom Metazoa; phylum Chordata; class Mammalia; order Dasyuromorphia; family Myrmecobiidae; genus Myrmecobius; species Myrmecobius fasciatus. The sequence goes on along the minus strand of JAJPUD010004820.1, from coordinate 66,886 downwards.
GGGTCCTTTTCCCTCTTTTATGATCTCTTTGGAATATACCCCTAGTAGTGAAACTGCTGGATCAAAGGGTATACACAGTTTTTATAGCACTTTGAGCATAGTTCCACATTACTAAGAGATAAAGTCTTAATCAAAAAAAGAATATGGAGAATTATAAAAGAGAAAATGGATAATTTTAATTACATGAAACTGAAAAGTTTCTGCACAAAGTTAATGCATCTAGGATAAGGAGGGGGAAAGGCTGAATGAGATAAAATGTCTATTAAATTTCTCAGATAAACATTTGGTATCTAAGATATACAGACAACTAAGAGAGGGACACATACAGAAATAGAGACAGAGAACAAAAGCCATTCCTTAATACATAAGTGGTCAAAAAATACAAATAGTTTCCTAAGGAATGGCAAATGAAAATCAAAAAAGATTTCACTTCACATCTGGAAAATTGGCAAAGATGATAGAAGATAATAACAATCAATATTGAAGGGGTCGTGGTAAGGTGGGCACACTGTTGCATTGTTGGTGGAACTATGAATTAGTATGACAATTTTGAAAAACAATTTGGAATTATTCAAATAAAGATGGTTAACACATAGAAGTTGCCATTGCTAGTGGATAGTTTGTGTAAATAGAAACATCTATGGGGACTCAAGAGTAAAACTGGTGAATAGGGAGAACATATATTCCCCCACAACAGAGTTCCTCCATTCCCCTGCCCCACAAGAAGATTAGTTTTCCCTAAAAGGTAACAAAGAATATGAATGGTGCCTACTCCCCTTAACAAAACTTCTTGGCCACCCACAGGTATTTTAAAAAAAAAAAAAGTCAGAACCTCTCCAACTCGATAGGAATCGGAACACTTCCTTAAGTTGCCATACCCTGCCCTGCTAATCAGCCATGTTTCCATATTGAGTTGAGTATCATACTTTATATGCTAATAAAACTGAGGACACAAAAGTACAGAAATGCCTTATATATGTCTATATGTATATAAACTATCAGACTAGATAGAAATCTTAAATAATCCAATCTCAGAAAAGAAACAGATCTAATTATAAAGGAGCTAACAAAGAAATAACCCCTGAACCTGATAAGATCTATAGGAGAATTCTATCAAAACTTTAAAGACCAGTTAGTGCCCATATTTCATAAATAATTTTCAAAAATTGAGAAAGAGAGAGGTTCTAATTCTTAAACCAAAAATAGATAAAACACAGAAAGAAAATTGTAGGCCAATATCATTAATGAATATCGCTTCAAATTTTTTCAGCAAAATCGTATCAAACAGATTATAGCAATTTATCCAAGAAATCATTTATTCTGGTCAGGTGAGATTTATACCAGGGATACAGGGATGGCTCAACATTAGGGAAAAAAATCAATGTAATTATATTAAAAACCAAAGCAGTCAAAACCATAGGAGTATCTTAATAGAAGCAGAAAAAGCCTTTTTTATACTCCAAGTCTCATAAAGTACTAGCATAGAGGGACCTATTTTTAATATCATAAAAGTATCTCAAATCAAAATCAAGAATCATATGCAATGGGGAAATATTAGAACCTTTTCTAGTAAATACAAGAATGAAGTAAAACTACCTACTTTTCCAACTATTATTTTATATAGTTCTGAAAATGTATTAGTAATAAGACAAGAGAAAGAAACTGAAGGAATAAAGATAAGTAAGGAGATAAAATTATGTGTTTGTTGAAGAGATAACCTCATTTGTGGAAAACCCCAAAGAATCAGCCAAAATACTGAGACAATAGCTTTAAGTAAGTTGCAGATTACTAAATAAATCCTCAAATATTGACAGCATTTCTGCATGATAATAACAAAACACAAGAAGCAATCATAGAAAGGGGAACCTCATTCTAAAAATCTACAAAATAAATAAAAAATCTGGGCATCAATTTATCAAAGCACACAAGATTTATATAGTTTCAGTTACAAAAAATTAAAAACAAATTTTAAAAACAATCTAAATATCTAAAGGAATATTCAGTGCTCATGGCTAGACTATGTTAATAAAATAAAAATGTCAATACTGCCAAAATTAATTTATACTCTTAATACAACCAAATTACTAAAAAAAGATACTTTACAGAGGCTAATAACATAATAATAACAATATTAATTTGGAAAAAACAAAAGATATAGAGTATTAAGGGAAATGATGAAAAAAATGATGATGAGGGAATAGCACAGTTCTCAACATATTAAAAAGCAACATTCAGAAAAAACATCTAGTATTTGTTAAAGAACAGAGAGCTTGATCAATGGAACAGACTAGATAAGGGAGAGTCAGAAACAATTAAACTCCATAATCCAATATTTGATAAAGTGGAAAACATAAGTTACTTATTAAAGGAAAGGTTCTCTATTTGATTAAAAAAAACTGCTGAGAAAATTGGAGAGCAATTAGAAATTAGGTTAAGACTAATACCTTATATTACATATATATATAATACATATATTCTAAATTAATATGACCTTAATATAAAAAAATCATACTATTAAAAAATTAAAAGAGAGACATCATATACTTCTCATGGCTGTGGGTAAGAGATGTGCTTGAGAGCATATAATATTTCCTAGTAATAGGACTTCATCTCTTCATTTTTCTCACCTCTTCTCTGAGTCCAAGCATGCTGATTCTAATTATAATCATTCTAATTAATAGTAGCAGGGAATTTTTTACTTCTAAATCTGTTCTGTATACTGTTCTGAATATCATCAACAAGTAAGAACTAGTTTCTAGGGTAGAAATGAAGGAAAACATCAGAGCAAAACTATATACAAAAATAGTTATAGCAGCTATTTCATGTTAGCCAAAAACTGGAGTGTCTCCTATTGGGGAAATTATTAAATAAACTGTGGCATAAGAATGGAGTGAAACAATATGACAAACATAGAAGCTAATGGAATTTAAAGGATTGTACATATTTAACCCATATCAGATTGCTTACTGTCTCAGGCGGGGAAGGAGAAGTAATGAAGGGAACAAGAAAAATTTGGAACACAAAAATCTTACAAAAATGTTGAAAATTATTTTTGCATGAATTTGGGAAAATAAAATACTATTGAGGAAAAAAAAGAATGGAGTGGAATATTATTGTCATAATAAATGATAAAATGGACAATTTTAAAGGAAACTGGGAAAAGTTTTATGAACCAATATAGGGAAAATTGTGCATAACTAGGAGAACAATTTATACAATGACTAAATAGGAGAAAAACAACTTTAAAAGGTTTTTGAATTCTGACCTACTTAATGATATACCAAGACTCCAAAAGAATGAAAATGAAACATGCCATTTATCTCCTGTTATAGTGATGATATGCACAAAGTTACACACTTTTCCAACATGACTGATGTACAGATGTATTTTGCTATATCACACAGCTATTAACAGGTTTTTTTTTTTTTCAAATTTGCTCAATGATGGTGTAAAGGTAAATACGGATTAATTTTTTAAATGTTTGATAAAAGAAAAATTTTAATATTGTAAATGTGAAGCTTATTGAATCACATTGCTTTCACTAAAAAAAACACTAAAAAAAAACAAACTATTAAGCTACTTGAGGGCAGGCATTGATTTTTCTTTGTATCCTCAGCACTTAGCATGGTTCATGGCACCTAATAAGCACTTCATCAATGCTTGTTGATTAATTGATTAATAATATTTCAGTGAGCACAAAAGTTTTTGTATTATTCATAAATAAATAAAATTTTAGACATCCAGGTAGTACAGTGGATAAAGCACTAGTCAGGAAGTTCTAAGGTCAAATCTGGTCACACTTACTAGATGTGTGACCCTAAGCAAGATACTTAATCACAGATAACCTCAGTTTCCTCACCTGCAAAATGGGAATGATAAAAATACTTACTTCCCAGGGTCTTTGTGAGGCTCAAAGGAGATAATAATTATAAAGAGCTTAGTATATATACTATATATATGTATACGTATATATACATATGTTTAAGCCAATGTCACAAAAAAAAATTAATGTGTCAGGAAAAGGACTCAAGTCCGTGTCCTTCTGACTCCAAGGACACCTCTAGAGCCATTCATTTGAGCAGATTCTCAGCATTACTTCATACTCCATTCCAACTGTCTAATGTAAGTAATTTTTGCTCTCCCAACTCACCTGCATGCTTCCTGAGAGTGGGGAGTGAGTCATATACTTTTTTTATATCTCAAATTACAGTGTCTAGCACTTTTTCCAATGACAAAGCTTGTTCCACAAGTATTGGTAAACCAAATTGAAAAATGTACTACTCCTCCTAATTAGGAAAAAAAACAATTATGTAAAAATGAGTCTCAATTTACTGTTGAAAATTATTCAAGTCTTTCTGGTCAATTATTTCTCTAGTCATATATAGATTAATTATAGAGAATATCTGCTTTGTTCATTTAACATTTTTGCTGCTGAATGAATTATGTTTACCTATGGAACAAAATTTTTCACCCTCACTCACAATGGCTCTGTGATGGGGGAAGGGAGGGTTGCAAGGCAGGATGGGGATTCTTTTCACTTAGCCAGGGGAAAACTGATGTAGTGGGAGAAGGTGGGCTTGCAGCAGGCAAATCCCTAAATGGAGCCAAGCCTCCTCAAAGCTGAATTTGCTCTCCCCCAATAGGCAGTGGATTCTCTTGGTTCACACAAGGCAAATAAATAACTATGGAGGCACTAAAAGTACTCACGGTTCAAGCTGTGCTCAGCTCTTTGTGCTGACCACGGAGTTTAGACTCTCTTTAACCCTTTTTCTCTCTTTCTTTCTTCCTCTTTCTCCCTCCCTCTGTGAAAGGACTCCCTAGTCAAGAGTCTCAGGTTTCAGATTCTGTATCCCCAGGAATTATGAGTTCTTTTTTTTTTTTTAAACTCAGATTACACTTTACAAGGAACTCCCAACTCCACCCATCTGGTACAGAAGTGACAGGACTAAGTGACAGGGGGCTTCTGGACCAGGCTACTTAGCAGCTGTTTGCCAGAAGGCTAAACAGAGTCCAGAGGAGATATTTTACTGTCAGGTCTCCCCATCCTCTTGGTACAGTCCTTTCAAGTCTAGGGGGGCTGGCTGCTGGCTGCAGGGACCAGAAATTCTGAGTGTAACAGCCTGGCTGCCTTTTTAGAGAAGCCTATAGACAAGGCTTCTGAGCCACAGATTCTGACTTTGCATTCTGAGAGCTCCTACCCACCAGGAACAGCAGAAAGGAGAAAAAGGGGAAAAGAAGGTTGGTTTGATTGTTTTAAATTTTTTTTAGTAATAGGATTGCCTTCTTTCTAGAAGGTAAAGAGAATGGAGAGAGAGGGAAGAGAAAATGATTTGAAATATAGAAGAAATAGATAAAACTCAGGAGCACTCCCTGTCACCTTGGCTAACTAGGGAGCTAAAACAATAAGCATACAACATGAAAATGGGATCTAATTGGAAAATACAAAAATATTAATTACAGAGTTAGGTAAGAGCTAAGCAGTATCAATAATATTACTAAAAACTTTCTAGTCCCTGTGGTATGCAGGGTAATGTGCAGGTCCCAGCTCTGTTTCAGAGTTTCATCCAAGAGAAATTATTTTTTCTGATAATATTCACATGGGATATTTCAAATATAGCGAGGCAATGTGATAAAGTGGTCAAGAATCCTGAATTTGGAGTCAAGATTTGAGTTCAAATCTTTTCTCTACCACTATTACTACCCATGTGACAGTGGATAAGTAATTTCATCTCTCCAGGCTTCAGTTTCCCCATCTGTAAAATAAGTTGATTGGTACTAGATCAAATCTAAGGTCTCTTACCACTCTAAATTCTCTAAGTGGATCTGCGGGGAAGAAGGGACATCAATTTTCTGTACCAGTCTCCTGCCTGACTCTGAGGGGAGGAAGGGGAAATTCCCCTTTCCCCTTCCACCTTCCCAACTGCACACTGTTGCCTAACATCCTAAGATGTCTCTATCCAGAGGCCAAATCTCTAGGATATTGGTATCTTGCTCTCCCATTATGCCTTTAGGAATGTCTATTCCATAGGTGGTAAACTTAGTTTCATATAAAAAATTTTTTCTTTTATACTCCATCATCTTCTTGTACTCATTGACACTTGGCTCTCTCCAGGTGGATGACAGTCCTGGAAACTTTTTCCTGCATTTTTGGTTTGCATTTTTATTTAGTTATTTAGTTGCTTCTCCCCTCATTAACCACTCACAAACCTGAAATATTCCCTGTTTTTTACTCAGACGTCTAGCCTCTACCTCTATCTCCACGACTTAATAATCTTTCCTCTCTAGAGATTCATTCATGGTGGCAAAGAACTGGAAATTAGAGAATGTCCATCAATTGAGAAATGGCTTGTGATAAATGATTACAACAAAATACTATTGTGCTATAAAAAATGATGAGGGGGATGGTTTCAAAAAAATCTGGGAAGCTTTATATGAATTGACGCAAAGCGAAATGAGCAGAATCAGGAGAACGCTGTATACAGAAACATCAATATGGTGACAATGTTCAACTGTAAAAGGCTTGATGTTCAATAGATGTTCCAGATGTTCAATAGGCCGTTGGAAATGTGAGATCAGAGGTCATTCGAGGCAATTTCAAAGGAAAAATACTATCCACCTCCATAGAGAGAATTGATATGCTTTGAGGGCAAATTGAAGCATAATTTTTTCACTTTATTTTTCTTGGGGCTTCTATTGCAACATGACTAATTCAGAAGTACATTTTACATGGTTTCACATGAATAATCAATATTGCCTTCTCGAGGGATGGGCAGAAAGGAGAGAATTTGGAACTCAAATTTTTTTAATGTTAAAAATGTAAAGTAATTGAAAAATATTTAAACAAAAAACAAAATTTTCTTTAAAAGATGAAGATATTTACTCAATCCACATTTACCATTCCAACTAGAAATAAGGTAGCTATTATCCACTGATTCACACTTTTTCTGTTCCCAACTCCTGACCATGATCATATGAGAGAATTTCACCACACCATTTTAGCTCTGCACAGAGATTATTTCACTTCCATGTTTATGAACTCAGAAATTTTGTCATCTGATCATAGTCTTTTCAACTGTAAAGCAGAGGGATTCTTCATTTCTTATTATAGCCTCTAATCCTTCCACCCCTCAATTTTTTTCTAGACCATCTTCTCTGAAAATCTTCTTTTCCTTATCTTAACCTACTGGAGAACCAGTTCAACCTTATCCTGTCCTCTTTTCTACAATACCTGATCTCTATCCTTTTGAAAATCTTGCCCTGCCAAAGCTAACTTTAGATTACTCTTACCATCAATTGACTTCAATCCTATTCACCAGATGCTGAATGCAATTAGAAAAAAAAAAAAAACTCACAATTCAGAGAGCCATTTGCAATCAGAGAGAGAATTATGGAGACTGAGTGTGGATCATAACTTAGTATTTTCACTTTTTTGCTGTAGTTTGCTTCCTTTTGTTTTCTTTCTCATTTTTTTCCTTTTTGTGCAGCATGATAAATGTGGAAAGATGTATAGAAGAATTGTACAGGTTTAACATTCTGTCTAAGGGAAAGGTGGGGGAAAGAGAGAGAGAAAAATTTGAAACACAAGATTTTGCAAGGATCAATGTTGAAAACTATCTTTGCATATATTTTGAAAATTAAAAGTTATTTAAAAAAACAACTTTAAAAGCTGAAAAAAAAAGAATCACAAAATAGGACTGCCTGTCTCCACTACAAATATATGTTATATAACCTCATTGTTTATATCTCTTTAATCAATTCTCCATTCCACCTTCCACTGTCTTTTTCAAATCAAAACTCTGAGTCCTTTCCCCCTTATCTTCTTAGTTAAGAAAGGTGTTTTGATATTTTTCTGAAATAAGGTCATTCACTAAGAGCTACTTCTCTCTTCATCTCACATTACTCAAATGCCTTCTCCTTTATGTCCTCCTTTACCTATTTCACATGAACAGATTGCCCTTGCATAAAGGATACCATTGCATCCCCTCTTCTCTAGCAAATTGCCCCCTCTATCATTCCCTACTCTTTCACTATCTTTTATCTCTCCATCTCATCTGCTTACTACCTACTGCCTATAAACAGTGTTTTCCCCTTCCTAAAAATCTCTTGCTTGGTCCACATATCTCTGCTCCCTTTTGTAATCAGATTTCTAGAGAAAGCTCTCAATCTGACTTCTGACCTCATCATTCAGCTGAAATTGTCCTTTTTCAAATTATCAGTGATCTCTTAATCACCCAATTCAAAGGACTTTTCTCAGTCCACATATTTCTTGACTTCTCTGTGATACTTTGACATTTGATGACTCTCTTCTTAATACTCTCTAGGTTTTTGTGACATTACTTTTTCCTGGTCCTCCTCCTATTTATCTGATTAGTCCTCAGTAACCGTTTTGGCACATTCATCTATATCATATCTCCTAAAAGCTCTGTCCTAGACCTTCTTCTTTTTCATTCTATACAATTTTACTTGGTGAATTCAATTATCATCTCTATGAAGATTATTTTCAGATCTACTTATCCAGCCCTAACTTCTACTCTGATCTCCAGCCTCACATTTCCAGCTACTTTCTGGACATCTGAGATTGGATATCTTGCAAACATCTTAAATTCAACATGTCCAAAATTGAAATTAATTATCATTAATCATTTTCCCCCAGGTCCTTCCTAAATTCAATTATTATTGAGTACATCACTCTCCTTCCAGTTACTCAGGATTGCAATCTAGATGTCCTCAACTTTTCATTCCTCCCACCATATCCAATCATTGCTAAAATCCTGTTAATTTCTACTTTCTTTTTAAACGTTTCTTATTTTCAAAATATATACATGGATAATTTTCAACATTCACCCTTACAGAATCCTGTGTTCTAAATTTTTTCCCTCCCTTTCTCCCACTCCCTCCCCTGGATGGCAATTCAATATATATTAAACATGTGCAATTCTTCTACACATATTTCCACAAATATGCTGCATAAGAAAAATCAGATCAAAAAGGAAAAGAGAAAAGAAAAAAACAAGTAAAGAACAACAAAAAGAATGAAAATTCTATGTTGTGATCTATACTCAGTTCCCACAGTCTGGGTGCAGATGGCTCTCTCCATCACAAGTCTATTGGAACTGCCTGAATCACCCCATTGTTGAAGAGAGCCATGTCCATCAGAATTGATCATCATATAGTCTTCTTGTTGCCGTGTATAATGATCTCCAGGTTCTGCTCATTTCACTCAGCATCAGTTCATGCAAGTCTCTCCAGTCCTCTCTGAAATCATCCTGTTAATTTCTACTTTCAAAACATCTTTTGTAGAAACTTCCTTCTTTCCACTGACACTTCCACACCCTGGTGTATTCCCATTAAATCATGCCAGGATAATTTCAATAACCTGATAATTGGTGTTCTACCTCAAATCTCTGCTCCCTCCAAAGTGCCTCCATTAAGATGCCAAATTGACCTTCCCAAAGCACAGATCCTGATCATGTCACTCTTCCTACTCAATGGGTGATACTCCTATAACCTCCAAGATCAAATATAAAATCCTCTCATTGACATTCAAAACCCTTCATAATCCAGCCCCCTCCTCAACATACTCTACAATTCACTAATTCTGGTCTCCTGGTACTTCCTTTCGGAAGACACTACACTGGTTTTTTCCATGCCTGGAATTCTCTCTTTTCTAATATCTATCTCCTGCCCTTTCAGGTTTTCTTCAAATCCCACTTAAAATCCCCCTCTCTAAAGAATGCTTTCTTAGATTAAGGAAATTGCCTTCCCTTTGTTATTTATACCCAGTGTATTCGGAGTATATCTTGTCTGAAAAGAGTTTGTGCATGTTGTTTTCCCCTAGACTGTAAGCACCTTGAGATCAAATAATGTATTTTGCCCTTCCTTGATCCAAAGTGCTTAGCACTCTGACACATAGCAGGCACTTAAAAAACCCTTGTTGATTATGAACCTATATTCTGATTTTTGACTTCTAAGTCAAACACTTATTGTTACTTAACCTCTCTCTATTTCAGTTTCTCTATCTCCAAAATGAGATAATAATATGATGAGGAAATAACAGCACTTACTTCATAACCCAAACCAAACTTCTTCCTTGTGACCCTCAGTAACTTACTTAACATCATACCCTCAGGTGGCTATAGAACTTGAACTAAAAACCAGAAATCCTCATCACCAATCCAATACTCCTTTCATTATACCTCCTGCCTCCCCAGCCTTCGCTAATAAAAATAACTAGACCAGAAAACTATGGATATATATATATGTAAAAGAGAAAGAGAATGTGCGTATTTAATTTTATAGATAACTAACGTTCTCATACTCTTGACTGATATTTGCTTACATTGTGTTTCCTTCATCTGATATATCTTTCCTGTAGATATGATTTTTCTTGCACAGCAATGATAAATTTGGAAATATGTATACATATATTACACTTGTCAAGTATTTTAACATAATTAATATGTAGTGGATATCCTGCCATCTAAGGGAGGGGTGGGGAGTTGGGGGGGGGGGAATCTGTAACAGAAAGCTATGTAAGGGTTAATGTTGAAGAATTACCCATACATATGTTTTGCAAATAAAATAAAATTTAAAAAAATTTATAGATAACTTTTGAGTTTCTAGGTTGAAAATAAGGCTTCATATTTTAGAAAATTTTATCTTGATCCACTGCTAAACTTCTCTGAAAATGCTGACTCTGTATCTAGAGCCAAATGACGCATCTGAAAATGCTCTGTACCTGAGAAGGACAAGTGACTTCTGTTGGAGCCCCAGCTTTGGGCTGTGAGCTCTTCTTCCCACAAACTTTTTTTTTCTGGAGCATGTAATATATTCCATAGTACATTTTTAAACACCTTTGGAAGAGGAAGATTGGGAAGAATCAGTGTTCAGTTTAGACTTCCTGACTCTGCACATATATATATGTATATATATACATATAATTACATATGTTATTATACATATATAATATACAATTATAAATACATAATATATGTATACATACATACATATATAATATATAAGAATAATATAATACAACATACATATAATAATATGTATTATATAATCCTATCATTCAAATGAAACCTAAACCCAGAGACTGAGAATTCTGTGAAATCACTAAGGACATCACAGCCCTGTAAATTGAAGGCATTTACCTCAGTGTCTGGGCTAGTATCCAGTTCAGTGGGCTACATTCCCAAAGTCAACCTGCCCTTTAAAATATTGCTTTCAGGAAACAGTATCAGCTACCTATATTTATGAGAAAAAAAATTCTCTTTAACCAGTAATACCAGTAATATATTACACTTCCACCTTCATCAGCAAACCACCCAGTCTCACCCCAACAAACACACACAGAGATTGTCCTAGCCTTAAAGCCACCTGATTCTTTTATTCCTTTCTACTTAGCTACTCATTAGCCAGCTTAATTAGGCTGGCAGAGGCTCCAGCCTTTTGCAATTCTTTGGGGAAGACTGGAGAGGAGAATTCTCAGCAGTTCTATTTCCTGGAGCTAAGACTTGGGGGGTAGAGAAAAGACCAAGGGAAAGAACAAAATAGAAGGGGCTGACTCCTTTAGCTCTTAACTTCTGAGAAGGAAGCAAAGGCAAGCATATTTGTTCTACTAGAGCAGAGTTTCTTTATCTAACATTAAGAATCAGGAGGTAGAGATAGAGCTCTTCTTCCAAAGCCCTCTAAAGACCTTTAAATAATACCCTAAAAGAAATCCTGGATGGCAGAACCCATAAAAGGATGGGGTGAAACAATTTTCCAGCCTAAGAACTACTTAAAAGTTTGACAGGAAAAGTCAATTATAGTGGGGTGAGAGTGGAGCCCTAGCAAACCAGGAGTAGCCCTTGGGAGTGAATGAATCAGCAGCTGCAACAGCTGTTTTCAGAGTACTCACTCAGTCCACAAACATATAAGGGGTTGAACAACTGGTCAGAAGGAGATTACGGGGCTCTCTTTGCTAGCACTGAGGCAGGACTTTGTTGCTTTGTTCATACTCAGACCCAGAGCTCAGTACTGGGTAGCAGTCCCAGGACAAGGAGCGCTAGCATAGCAGAACTTGTGGAGCTTCATCACAGTTCTAGGGCAGAAAAGAGTGCTTGTGGTCACTCTCAGACCAGGGCACAGGCCAGTAGAGGAGTAAACATACACATTCAATTGGGTATCGAAATCTAAATATTCTTCAGGAAGTTAGGAAGGGAAGGGGACAAGAGAAGGGGAGGATGCTCTTAGAAAGGAAAGTGGATTAGGAGGTCAGAACAAAACACTTTTGAGGAGGGACAGGGGGAAAGGAGAAAGAATAGAATAAACAGAAAAAAATAGAATGGAAGGAAATCAACCATAACTATAAAAAAAATCTTGAAACAAGTTTCTCTGATAAAAGTCTCATCTCTCAAATATATAGAGAAATGAGTTAAATTTATAAAAAATAAGAGCCATTCTCCCAATTGACAAATGATCAAAAAATATGAAGTTTTCAGATGAAGTAATCAAAACTATTTTTAAAATCATCTAAGTCACTGATTGGAGAAATTAAATTAAATTAAACAATATTAAAAACAAATTAAAACAATACTGAAGTACTACTTCATACTTATTAGGTTAACTAATAGGAAAGAAAAGGAGAATGATAAATGTTGGAGGAGATGTGGGAAAATTGAGACACTAATGTACTGTTGGTGGAGTTGTGAACTGATTCAATCTTTATGTTAGAATAGTTTGGAACTATGCTATTTATAGTTACTATTTATAGCAACTTTTTTTTTCTGGCGGCAAAGAATTGGAAATTGAAGGGATGCCTATCATTTGAGGAGTGGTGATAAATGATTGTGATGGAATACTATTGATATAAGAAATGATGAGCTAGATGTTCTCAGAAAACCTGGAGAGACTGACATGAACTGATGCAAAGTGAAATAAGTAGAACCAGGAGAATATTGTACATTGTAACAGCAATACTGTAAGAAAATCAATTGTAAATGACTTAGCTATTCTCAGCAATACAATGATCCAAAACAACTCTAAAGGACTTGGGAAAAATGCTATCTATTGCCAGAAAAAGAACTGATGGAGGCTGATTACAGTTTGAAGCATAGTTTTTTTTAAAACTTTCTTTACTTTTCTTGGATTTTTATTTTAGTCTAATGCTTTCTTTTACAACATTATTAATATTGAAATGTTTTGCATGATTACATATGTATACTATATATCAAATTACTAATTTTCTCAATCAGGAGTGTAGGGAGGGACAGATGGAGGGAGATAATTTTTTTTTTATTTTTTTTATTTGCATATGTGTGGGTAATTCTTCAACAATAACCCTTACATAGCTTTCCGTTACAAATTTTTCCCCCCAACTCCCCACCCCTCCCCTAGATGGCAGGATATCCACTACATGTTAATTATGTTAAAATATTGGCAAATCGAATATATGTATACATATTTCCAAACTTATCATTGTTGTGCAAGAAAAATCTTATCTATACAAATGATATATCAGATAAAGGAAACACAATGTAAGCAAACATCAATCAAGGAGTATGAGAATGTTATGTTGTGGTCCACATTTCGCATCCCTCTCTCTGGGTGTATATGGCTTTCTTCTGTGAACAATTGAGGTGGTTTGAAACATTTCATTGTTGAAGAGAGCCATGTCCATCAGAATTGATCGTCATGTAGTACTGTTGTTGCTGTGTATAATGATCTCCTGGTTCTGCTCATTTCACTCAGCATCAGTTC
>JAJPUD010004820.1:0-53130 GCA_023553655.1 Myrmecobius fasciatus | reverse complement strand
TCTTGCTGGTCATTTCTTACAGAACAATAATATTCCATAATATTCATGTACCATAATTTATTCAGCCATTCTCCAATTGAAGGGCATCTATCCAATTTCCAGTTTCTAGCCACTACAAAAAGGGCTGCCACAAACATTCTTGCACGTGTGGGGCCTTTTCCTTCCTTTATGATTTCTTTGGGATATAAGCCCAATAGAAATGCTGCTGGGTCAAAGGGTATGCACAGTTTGATAACTTTTTGAGCATAGCTCCAAATTGTTCTCCAGAATGGCTGTATCTGTTCATAGCTCCACCAACAATGCATCAGTGTCCCAGCCCTCCCACAACCCCTCCAACATTCATCATTAACTTTTCCTGTCATTTTAGCCAATCTGACAGGTGTGCAGTGGTACCTCAGGGCTGTCTTGATTTGCATTTCTCTGATCAACAGTGATTTCAACATATATTTTTGTAAGACTTTATGTTCTAAATGTTTCTCCCTCCCTCCTTACCTGTCCCCTCATTAAGACACCAAACAATCTGATATAGGTTAAATATGTGCATGCTTTTAAACATATTTCCATATTTGTCATATTGTACAAGAAAAATCAGACCAAAAGGAAAAAAAAAACCACAAGAAAGAAACAAACAAAAAAATGAAAATAATATGCTCTAATCCACATTCAGTCTCCATAGTTCTTTTTCTGGTTGCAGAGAGCACTTTCCATCACAAGTCTATTGGAACTGCTTTGAATTACCTCATTGTTGAGGAGTCAAGTCCATCATAGTTGATCATCACATAATCTTGTTGTTGCTGTGTACAATGTTCTCCTGGTTCTGCTTACTTTACTCAGTATAAGTTCATTTAGATCTTGAGGAAAGGATTTTCTAAACTACATAATGTCACATCTCTCTGACATGTTGTTCTTATTATCATAATACAATTATAAGACTAAAAAGAAATTAGAAGGACACAGAAGCAAACAATATTACTGTTATTAGTCTACTGTGTCAACCAATCAACAAACATTTGTTAAATATCAAATATCAGGCATTATTTATAGATATTAGGAATACAAAAACAAAAATCAAATAGTCCCTGACTTCAAGGAGCTTACCTTTTCTTCGTAGAGAAAAACTGCATGTATATATAAGTGCAAAATGTATATAAGCAAATACAAAATAAATTAATGAATGAAAAAACAATTATTAAGCTCTTACTATGTAAATGTACTGTCCTAATCATTAGGTTATAAGCATAAAAAATAAGGAAAATCCTACCCTTTGAGGAATTCACATCTTAAGTAGGTGAAGGCAATATACATAGGAAAATTAGAGTTGGAAGAGAGATAGAAGAACAAAGTACATAATGATGATGAAATGCCTTAGAAATGACTAAATTGCCTTGAAACAGGCCTGAGACTGGAGAAGAATAGGTGAAAGTTCACCAATTAAAGCCCTGACTCTCAAAGGCAGAAGTCCAATTTCAGGTAGGAAGAGGATTGAATGGAAGCAGCATGACTTGGAGACAGTAAACAAGTGACATAAGAGCTCAAGGCTGGACAAGGTAAAATATACACAAAATAAATATATAGTGGCATATTAAGGTGTGGGGGAAGGAAGGAGAAGAAACAAGAAACTAAGAATTTTATGAAAACGCTTTATGGAGAAGATAATATTTGAACTTTTTGAAAGAAACAAGAAAGATTTGAGGAGGAAGTAGCTTCTAGACATGGAAGGTAGCCTGTGAGAAGCCATGGATAGTCAGGAGATAGAACTAGGCCAGTGGTTTCCATTTAGTGATTCATTGATCTCTTGGGGATTCTCAACAATTACTCAAGGATGCCCAATAATGGTACAGATACATTTTTCCTCTGTGACAACAAGAATCTTCATTTTTGAAGATTATAGGTTTGTTTCTGTACCAATTCAAAACCATTATGATCTTGTGCACGATGATTTTGTTGCTTCTGCTATTACATCAAACTCTGACTTCTTAAGATTCTTACTAAGCAAAAAAGAGATTTTCAACAGATAATCAGGGGCATTCACGTAACCTCATTTGTGTTTTTACACTTCTCCTGAGTAGCTCCCTCATTCCTCTCTATTATTGAACTTCATCAGCTATGTAATCAAGTATTACAAGATACAGAAGGGATATATATATATATATATATATGTATATAAAGCATATACATATATAGCACATATATATAAAATATATGTGTGTAATTGTACTTCATTAGCTATGTGATCAAGCACTACAAGACACAGAAGAGATATATACACATATATAACATATATATGTAATTGCACTGTATCAGCTACATAATCAAGTATTGCAAGACACAGAAAGGATATATACTATATATATAAAATATATACATATATATAAAATATATGTATAATTGTACTTTATCAGCTATGTAATCAAGTATTATAAGACACAGAAAGGATATATACATATATATAAGACATATATATGTAATTTCACTTTATCAGCTATGTAATCAAGTATTACAAGATACAGAAAACATATATATATATATATATATGTGTGTGTGTATATATATGTATGTATATATACCCAAACAAGGATAAAAGAAAATAAGGACTAAGGTCACCAATATATGGGAAATGGGAATTGTAATTAGGGGAAAGACTGCTAATATAGTCACTTATAGGGAACTATGACCAAATAAATTGATCACTAATGGGAGATGTAATCAAGAGAAGGGACTCATGCTCACTTGGGAGAATGAATGGGGAATTAGGGGAAGGGCTTGGATTTCAGGACAAGGTACAAAAAGTTATACTCAAGTATGTACTCAACCTCTTCTTTCAAGACCATGAATAAAAATCTTTTCCTGGCTTCATTAGTAAGTCTATAGAGTTCTTGGTAAGATGCATATCTCTTACATATGCAGAAATGAGAAGTCCTGAAAGGAACTGCAAGCACTGAGTAAGCATGCTTAATGAGTTAATTGATATTAACTTCTCCACAAAGGAGGAGTTTTCTTCCATTTTTGAATTTGGGTTGTATGATGAGGGTTGGGAACATATCAAGGTGAAACATGAAGTGGGAGGACCAGTCAATCTGTTGACTTCATCATCCCCAGCCAATGGGGATGAAGGAGGGACTTTGAGCTTTAGGATAGGAAATAAAAAGATTCACTCTGGTGTCTTTAGTAGGAATCTGCCCCTGGTAGATTGTCCATTTCTTGCAAGGACTATAAATAAGACAAGTATTTCATATACTTCTGAGTGTTTTTTTTTTTTTTTTTTTATCTTTACAGTGTATTTCTTCTAACAGACTGATCTCTTGTTTCTCCAAGGAGAATAATGCATCAGGAAACTGTTGAAGGTCCAAGGCTGAATTTCTTGAATTTAGGAACTCTTGGGATTGGAGGTACCCATAAAGCAACGCTCAGAGGCTCAGGAAACATTCCTTTTCTGTTAGAAGGCAGGATTTGGGGGTCATTACGTCCAAGGAATTGGAAATCCCATTTCCACTCCCTACTCCACACACAGAAGGTTGGAATTCAGGATTAGTGTGTCCTTGAATTGTCTTGAGGGTACAAGCAAGCACATGTCTCCAGAAGCATTGTGCATACATTTCTGATCCAGATTCTGCTGGGGGTGATAAAGAATCTCTCCTACTAGTTGCATTTTGGAATATGAAAGGAAAATCATGAAAAACAAGTCCCCAGAGACTACAACCTAGCGAATACAACCAGTTTGCTTTTATAAGCCTTTGGGGAATGGTGGCTAATCTTCAAATTATCTAATCACTAGATGGTCCTATCAGTTTCCTTCTTTCAAAGGATGGCCTACTCCTGTAGTCTCATTACTTAGATTGTTGAGCTCTTAAGTTTGACTAACACTAAAAAACGATCTAGTCTCATCAAGTTGTTTGAGAGAGCTCCTTAATTTAATCACAGGAACTCCCCTTATCCATCCCATTGACTCCTCACAAAAGAAAAGAAGGCTGTGAAATTTAACTTTAATAAAAGTTAGTATCTACTTTGCTCATTATTTTAGCCCTCAATTTCAATGTTTGCTTAAAATTGGTTTCTTTTACATATTTACAATTGTAAGATGCCCAGGATCTTAATAAGGCCGTTAATCCCTTGACTAAATTAAACTTTGGAAAAGTATAGCCAACATCTGGTTAATTACATGCTCTTTGATTTGGCTTATAAAAGAATGATTGAAGAAGGCTAGAGAGAACCAAAGTTAAAAAGAGAAGAGCTTCTGGAAATTTTGGACTCGTTCTCCTGGAGGATATGCTGGAGTGATTATGGAATAGTGAGAAATTCTGGGGTCAGAAAAATAACCAGAAAACAATAAAATAGAGTAAAGAAGAAGTCTCTGAACTCGACCTCCATCCAGAGGAGAAATTTCCTGAACAATTGTCAAGGAATTCTTGGACCAAGCAAGCAACTCTTGGACAACTCAGGATCTGAGAAACATGGAAATCCACCTTTTTTTTTTCCTATGAAGTATTTATGGTTTTGATCCCCAACTAGGGAAATGTAAGACTGAGAAAGAGAATTATAAACCATTATCAATGATGAATATTGAAATGTAAATGTTAAGCAAAAGACTGGCAAGTAAAATATAGCAATATACCTTAAAAATGACTGATTATATTCAAAGGCAAAATAGCCCACTAGATAAGAGCCAGAAAAGGCTGGATATAAGATCTCCTTCTAATATATATTGCTGGTCTGAAACTGGGCAGATCAATTAAATTCTCAGTACTTTTGGAAACTCTCTAAGTTTTTCTGAGTTTCAGAGAAAGTGTCAAAATGGATTGGGAGAAGGAATTTCCTCATACAAGAATTTTTTGAAATGTGAGGTCCTGTCTGTATACTTTTTCATTAGAATTTATGCCAGTAATACAAGGATATTTCAATATAAAGAGAATAAGTGTTATAATGCATGACAGTGGTAACAAAAGATAATTAACCATATGATTATATCAATAGATATAGAAAAACTCTTTGATAAAATACAGTACCTATTTATGTGATATATAATACATATGCATATGGATATATATGAATGCATGCATATGTTTGGCTTTGTGTGTACATTATATATGTAATATAACTAACACTGGGAAGTTCCAATTTGTTTATGCCCCACTGCTGAATGCCATGCTTTCTACAAATACCAGAGAATTAGCTTCTTTCCACTCTCAGTTGTACCTCTCTCCTAAGAAAGGCACCGATTTATTGTTAAAGATTTCATGAATTTCTGGATTTGCTCAGTCAAAACTAAATTTGAACTTTTATTCCACTAGCTAACTCTACCTTCTTTTGAACTGGATCAAGTTCATCAAGAGTGAATCACCTGACTTTGGCAAAATAATGCTGGCAGGATTACATGCTAGAATATTGCATGTAATAGATTTTTAACTCAGCATAGAATTGATAAGCAAATGAAAAGTATATAACAAGTAAACAATAATGCATAATAAAACATCTACCTAGCAGCTATGAGCCTTCCACTTTCCATAAATCTGAAAGTCCTTTCAGATATTAATTTGATTTGGACATAAAAATTCTAAGAAAAGCAGTTTGCATTTTGTATAGTTTATCAATTCCTCCTTAAGACAAAAGAGTCACTACACAGTTTCCATAGGACATTTGGCATATTAAGTGAAAAGTCAGGATCTTGGAACTTAAGATCCAATGCAAACTGAAACTCAAGAGGACTGATGCATCCCTTAAATCTCAATCACCTGGTCACTAGTGGGTGGGAACCACTGACTATATCTAATCTCAGAGCCTCTGAGTGGAGTGAGTGAACTCATCAGCTCTCCTGGAGAGGGATGTGCCTTCCCTTTCTCTCTTTATCTCCACATATCTCTGCCATAGATCCACCCTTCATTTTCACTTTTGGCACACCATTCAATTTAAACTAATTTGCTTAGTTACCAATTCTGATCTTTTCTCCATTCTCATCCTGCTTGACTGTAGCAGCATTTAACATCCTTGATCATTTTAATTTCTTGGAGATTCGCTTCTCTTCTATTTTTATGATACTGCTCTCTCTTCATTCTCCTCCTAGCTGACCAATCTTTCCTCAGTCTCCTTTGCTGCTTTTTTATTCATATCACACTCACTAACCGTGGATATCTCCCAAAGCGAAATCCTGCTCACTTGGTGACTTCATCAGCTCTCAATGGTTCAATTATCATCTTTGTGGAGATGTTTGCCAGAGGTATGTATCCGGTCCTAGTCTCTCTTAGTCATCCATCACCAGCTGTCTTTGAATATCTTCAATTGAATATCCTGTTAGCATCTCAAACTCAATATATTCAAAAACAGAATTCATGCTTTAACTTCCCAAGCCCTTTCCTCCTCCAAACTTTCCTATTACTGTCAAGAATACCACCATCCTCCCATTCATCTACGTTTACTATCTTAGAGTCATTCTCAATTTTTCACTCACCCTTTCCCCATATTCCCCATGTTTCTACCTTCAGAGTATCTCACATGGACACTTTCTCTCCATTCACACAGCCTCTATCCTAATTCTGACCTAATTCTTTCATCACCTCTTGCCTAAATTATTATAATAGATACTTAATTGGTCTCAAGTCTTTCCCAATGCTAATTTATTCTCCATTTAAATTCCAAGGTGATTTTTTTAAAGCATAGGTCAGACTATATAATTCCATCCCATCCCCATCTCACCCTCCACTTCTTCCATCAATGAGATTCAATTACTCTTTATTCCCTCTTGGATCAAATACAAAATCTCGTGTCTTACATTTAAAGTTCTTCATAACCCTCTTCCTATGTTTTAAGGCTTATATTTCTCTCCACACTCTTATGATCTAGCTTAAGTATCTAGTACTTTAAATGTTGACTTTTGAAAGCTCCTTGAGGACAGGAACTGGCTTCTTCCCTTGTATTTATAGCTCTTAACTCAGTAACTGACATATATTAAATATATTTTAATATATAATGTAATATACATATATAAATATATATGTATGTATATGCATATATACAGACACATAGGGTGTGGATGCTGCCCATGTTTGTCCACTTAAATTGTGTGAATACAGTTCAAGGGGAAACATGAATAAATATCTAAGAATCTTGCTTACTCCTTTCCAAGGAAAATTTTGATTCCTGCTTGGAAGGGAATAGGAGAAGTTGCAGTGAAGCTGGCCATTGTGCTCTTTTCCAAGAGGGGATACTGGAAATAGAAATATATCTATGTGATTCCCCTAAATCCTTCTAGTTGAAGGGAATAGTTTGTTTCTTAGGATCAAAATGCTTTCCTGGTCACTATCTCTTAAAAAAAAAAAAAAAAAGTATTCCCAAATTCATAGCTGAAGGCTTAATCCAACCTCTTCCCCAAAAATGCTAACTACACAAAAGACCACCACAAATTTTGAATAATAGGTAAATTTATTTATCCAAGCAAAAAGCAAATGGAAATGAGAAAAGTTCTACAGACTACAATACTCCAGCAAATGAATTCTTCCACTGGAAGTAAGAAATCACAACTCAATCAAGAGGGAAAAATCTCCCAAATTCCCCAAATTTTTTCCAAATTTTCTCCAAAAATTCCCCAAATCTCAAGGGAAGCAAACTGAAAATCTAGGAGAGAGAAATTAAAATTACACATTTTTCTTTTTAAATCTTTTTCTCCTCCTAGAATCTCTTTTAAAAGAGAGTCAGCAACCGGATGGGTTCTCACTCAGTGAAGAAGGGAAGAAAAATGACTCTTTAATTCCAAACTCTTATGCCGACTTGGATCTTCATACAAGTACATAGCATCAAGTTTATCATTCTCTCCACCAGTGAGGAGAATCTTAAATAAGTGCTCCAAGCTTGAGACTAGGTTGTGTACATAGGCTTGTATATTCACACACATGTACAAATGTATGTAAATCTACATTGTATACATACTCTTAGGTATGCATTTGTGTATATGTGGATAGAGATAGACAGGCTAGGTGATCTCTAAAGTTATTTCCAGTTTTACATGTATGTAAATATATTATTATTATATTTAACTATTAGTCAAGTATTAGCCATGTCAAAATAACAGACTACAGAATTCTTCTCAAGCAAGTTCAAAAGATAGAAGATTTATTGAATCTTTTGAATTATAACACAGTAGTTGATAAGGTCTAGAGCTGAAATAAAACTTAAAGCTGATCTCATCTAACCTTCTCATTATATGTTTGGTAGCTTAGTGGGAGCTTCCTATCTTTGGACTGACTCCCAGCTCAAATTGCCATAGCTTGCCCATTTTTCTAAATTTTCACTCAAGGTTGTACAGGAGATGGATTTAAAAGCTTTAAATCCTGCTTTTAGAGGATAGGAATGATAAAGAATGAAGGGGAGGCTAGGTTTTCCTTTTTTTTTTTTTTTTTTTTGTCTGAAACCCTAACAATTTAATTTTAATTCCTTTCAATCTAGTCAGGTTGATCTTTCTCTTCTTTTTTGTACTTGATCATCTTTTTGAAATAGAATTGATTCCCTTTTTTTTCTTGCAAGTTTAGAAAACAGACTGGAATCAGTTTCAAAAGTCCTATATAAAGAGGAAAACACAGGAAGCATCTGATAATTTACTTTTTCTAGAAAAGGAGTCTAATATAATCTGGACATTTTAATCAATGAACTTATTAGGAAGCTCATAGTTTTAATTAAAAAGGATAAGATTATTTTTATCAATAAATAGCTCCTAATTTTCTCTATAACCTCACTGATCATGTAGAAAAAGAAAGAGAATAAGAGCTTCCACCTAGTGATTTTTATGCTTTTCAGATCATTTCATATGTATAGAAGAATTACAGATGTTTAACATATATTGAATCATTTGCCATCTAGGGGAAGAGTGAAGGGAAGGGAGGGGAAAAAAATTAAAACACAAGGTTTTGTAAGGATGAATGTTGAAAATTATCCAAGTATATATTTTGAAAATAAAAAGCTTTAGTTAAAAAAAAAAAAAGATCATTTCAGTTTTAAGTCTAAGTACTTAGTCATTTCATTTCTCCTGCCCTTATTTTCCTCATCTGTATGTGAACAGAGATGGTCCTTCCAGTTCTAGGTTAAAGGAAAATGTCTTTTTTTAAATTTAAGTTAAAGAAATGGTATTAAATTCATAGGATAGTATTCACAGGCAGGAAGTTAAGGTTTTTAGTTTTATAAAAACTGTTTTGAGCCTCTCTCACTGCAACTCCCTTCTAAATAATAGTTTCTGGTACTTAAGATCTAAATGCAGTTTATTTTCCTATGTTGAATCCTTTATTGTTGGGAACTAGATATGTATTGGATGAGTAGATTCAGGCCTAGAGACAACAATACATTAAAATTTTGAGTTCAATAGGATAGTTTACCTCTCAGACCTGTGGAGAAAGAAGGAATTTGTGTCCAAAGAAGAAGTGGAACTCTTAATTGAATACCAGATAGATAATTTTGATTATATTAAGTTAAAAAGTTTTTGTACAAACAAAACTAAAGCAGACAAGATTAGGAGGGAAGCAATAAATTGGGAAATCATTTTTACATTTAAGGGTTCTGATAAAGGCCTCATTTCTAAAATATATAGAGAATTGACTCAAATCTATAATAATTCAAGCCACTCTCCAATTGATAAATGGTCAAAGGATATGAACAGACAATTTTCAGATAAAGAAATTGAAACTATTTCTAGTCATATGAAAAGGTGCTCCAAAGTACTATTGATCAGAGAAATGCAAATTAAGACAACTCTGAGGTACCACTACACACCTGTCAGATTGGCTAAAATGACAGGAAAAGATAACGATGAATGTTGGAGGGGATGTGGGAGAACTGGGACACTGATACATTGTTGGTGGAACTGTGAACGGATCCAGCCATTCTGGAGAGTAATCTGAAACTATACTCAAAAAGTTATCAAACTGTGCATACCCTTTGACTCAGCAGTGTTTCTATTGGGCCTACATCCCAAAGAGATCTTAAAGGAAGGAAAGGGCCCACATGTGCAAGAATGTTTGTGGCAGCCCTTTTTGTAGTGGCTAGAAACTGGAAACTGAATGGATGCCCATCAATTGGAGAGTGGCTGAATAAATTATGGTATATGAATGTTATGGAATATTATTGTTCTGTAAGAAACGACCAACAAGATGATTTCAGAGAGGCCTGGAGAGACTTGCATGAACTGATGCTGAGTGAAATGAGCAGAACCAGGAGATCATTATAACACGGCAACAAGACTGTAGGATGATCAATTCTGATGGACATGGCTCTCTTCAACAATGAAATGTCTCAAACCAGTTCCAACTGTTCAATGATGAAGAAAGCCATATACATCCAGAGAGGAGATATGAAATGTGGACCGCAATATAACATTTTCATGCTCTCTATTGATGTTTGCTTGCATTATGTTTTCCTTCTCAGTTTTTTTTCTTCTTATAGATACAATTTTTCTTGTACAGCAAGATAGCTGTATAAATATGTATACATATATTTGATTTGTCAAGTATTTTAACATAATTAACATGTATTAGACTTCCTGCCATTTAGAGGAGGGGGTGGGGAGGAAGGAGGGAAAAATTTGTAACAGAAAGATTTGCAAGGGTAAATGTTGAAAAATTGTCCATGCATATGTTTTGCAAATAAAAAGCTTTAATAAAATAAAATTTTAAAAAAAGAGTTCAATCTGGAAAACCCAACTAATTCAGTACCCTGGTTCTTAAGCTCATTACTTACTGAAAAAAAAAAGCAATGCAAAATCAAAATGATATATTCATAGAGAAAAATTTACCCAATACAAATATAGCTCTCAGTCATGATGGAGAATGATGGATGGATGTAAGAAAAGGTTGCATTTAAATCTGAACTACCAAAAACTATAATCGAGGATTGAGATATACTGATAAAGACTCACGAGGGAATTTTCATGACTCTCAAAAACATCATATTAACTTAACATTTATGAATCCCATTGATGCAATACCACTTTAAATGAAAGAGACATTTTTCTTTGGACTAGAATCATAGAATTCTAGACCTAGAAGGATCTAGACCTAGACAAAAGTAAGCTGAATCCCAGAGTCAAATTTTTTTCCTACTTTCTTTATATATCAGAAATCAATAAAAAGGTTGAGAAAGAGAAAGTATGGAGCAGAAATATCCAGCTGGTACTAAACAACAATATGTTCATGTCAAAAAAAATCCCTATATGTGACATTCATCTTGAAATATTAAAGCTACACCAATGTATTATACATTTTTAATCTATTGTATCCTTATTATTATCCGTAATGAACCAGAAAGTCAGATCTGAGAATTTAAGCAATATAAAACATAAGAAGCTCCATGCTATTACAAAGTGAATTTATTTTTGCAGAAAAGACCTTGAATATATTACATTTTAATATTTTGCTTATATTTAATATTTGTATGTGTGCAAAGATATTTTCTATTCCAAAAGAGATAGAGAGAATAAAAGGGAAAGGGAGAGGATGGGAAAGGAGAGGACAGGAGAGAAAGGGAGAGAAGGTTTGTTCAACTGGGCTAATTTCTAGATACAGAACCACTTTATTCAAGTGCCCCATTTTCCCTACTAGAATCCAGAAGCCTCGTAGTTCCTGACTTTTTCTTAAAGCTAATAATTGAAGAAATGGTAGCATCTGCAAGGCAAACAACATGGCTATTAGGAATCTTATTATTGCCATTATCACATTCTATGCTGTATCATATTTATAATCTTCATGTCATATCCTCCCTATTAGATCATTAGCTATATGACAATAAGTACCATATTGTTTTTCATCTTTGTATCATTAGTGCCTACTATAGGTGCTTAGCATTTAGCAGATGATAAACATTTGTCTGATAGAATTATTCTTTGTATCCCCACTAAATGCAGAGGATTAGGCTATTGTCAATAGAAAAAAATCATTCAAGTCTTGGTCAACTGAGAATGATAATAATCATTTCCATATGTTGACTCTTGATGAAATGAATTGATGACCTGAATTTAGTGTGTAACATAAAAATTACCACATCACAAAAACCACTTCCCTAATTACCAGATTCAATCGACCAAGAAAATGGAATTATTCCCTCAAGAGTTATTCCTGGTTTAGATGATGAAGTAAGCTGCAAACACCCGTTCACATATAGGGTAATTCAGTCCAAGCTAAATTGGTATTTTCAAAAAGAAAAAAAAAATGTGCTAAAAAAAGTTGAAAGCAACTAAGCATATAGGCTCAAATTTTCTTTTTAAAAACTGATATTTTCTTTATCTTCACCAAGAAGAAATATCATAACTCATTCCAGAAACACCAAATTAAGAAAAATTACAATGTAGAGATCTACATAGCCCCTTAATTTTCATTCATTCATTTATCAGTTTAGTTGTTGAGTATCACCTATGTGCTAGACACTTTGAGGGATACAAAAATGAATAAGACTCAGTCTCTATCCCCAAAGAATTTATAATGAATGTATGTAATATAATATAATATGAATTTATAGTAAAAGGAGAGATAGTAGATGTACAGGATAAAATCTATAGGACTTTATGGGAGGGAGAGAGTTGTTCTGGCTGAAATGATCAAGGAAGGCTTTTGGGAGGAAGTTGTATTTGAGCTGAGAGTCAGAGAAATGGGATTTCAATAGACAGATATGGAATAGTGGATGGTATTTCATGAAGAGGAAGTGACTTGAGCAGAATGGCAAAACTAAAATGAATTTAGAGAACACTCTAGTCTAGTTTGGTAGAGTGGAGAATAGATAAATGGAAGAAATAAGAAATAAAGCTAAAAATAGTCTATAGCATATTCAAGTGGATGCTAAAAGCTCTGTGAAAGAGTTTGGACTTTATATCACAGGAAGTGTTGTACCATTTGAAATTTGATCAAGGGCATGACGTGACACAAGTGAGGCTTAAGGAAGATTCATCTAATAGTGATTCCTAAGATTGGAAGGGAGAGAGCTCAGAGAAAGGAGACCAGTTAGTAAGACTCAGCAGTAGCTGAGACATAATATAAAAAGTAAATGAATTAGGGTGGTATCAAAGGGAGAGGAAAGGAAGGACATATGAGAAATTTTTGGAAGAAAAAGCTAACAGAACTTGGCAATAAAGGCAGAAGAATAAGAATCAAAGACTGGCCTTTGTGAGGAAGATGAGTTCAATTTTAGACATGTTGATTTGGAGTTGAGAAATAGATATTTTAATGAAAGAGAAAAACTTTAAGCCCCATTACATTTTTTTTATAATTCTGATTATACTTCCCCCCATGTATATTTTTTTAAATTCTGATTTTGACACTAAAAAAAGAGATCATTGAGCCAAGATGGCAGAATAAGCAGTAAATTGCCACAGCTCTCATTTCCAAACAATCATAAAATAGCACCCCAAAACAAATCCTGAAATAAGAAAACCAGCAAAAAGATAAGGTAAAAAAATCTTTTAAAACAATTAAAAAACTTGGAAGATCAGCAAGAAAAGTCGCGCAGGTAAAGGAGGAACTCAGTCCAGCACAGGAAGTATCCTAGCAAGCTAGCAGCAAGTCAACTCAATAAGAGGTCCTGAGCCTTAGTGTGGTAGAATAGGGAAACATCATCATCAGGACCCCGCCCTACAAATACCATTTCCCCTCAGAGCCGACTCCAGCTCTGAGAATCACCACATTTCAGCACAATCCCAAGCAAACAGGTAGACACCTAGACTCCAATCCTATCCTACAGATACCTAAGCAAATAAGCAGTTCCTTGTTCACTCTTCATGTGCTTCAATGTAGTCCCCGGGAAATGCAGGAACACCCCACCCCAGACACCAGCGCTAGGACCCCCGTTCAGCACCAGGAAAGCTGTCAGATTCCTACAACCTCCAGCAGCATTAGTCATCCTCCTACCCTACCCCTTAGCACAGCACCAAAAATAGGGTGGACTTCCAGGCAACATCAATGCAGTACTAGGCAAATAGTACCAGCAGCCCCTAGTGCAAGAAACCTGGAATAATATCCTTTTCACCTGGGAAGTCGAGCTGAAATTCAAAAGAAATGGAAAAGTCAAAAAAAGATGAGCAAAAAACCAACAAAATATAGAATCTGACCATACAAAGTTATGATGGTGACAGGGCAGAACAAGACACAAATTCAGAAGCAGACAACAATGTCAAAACACCTGTGGGTAAAACCCCAAAGGAAAAGGAAAGGAAAAGAACTCTTGGAAGAGCTCAAAAAAGAGCTTCAAGTCAGATAAGAGAGGTAGGATAAAAACTGGGAAAAGAAATGAGAGTGATGCAAGAGAATTATAAAAAAAGAATCAACAGGCAAAGAAAAGGCAGGAATTCACTCAAGCTCTCCCCCAAACTGCTCCAAATTCCTTTAAATAATGACTCGAAACAAATTTTAGAGTCAACCCCCGTGGGCCCCCCCCCGCAGGGTGGGGGGGGGAGGAGAATTTCCAGCTGAAGACAACTGCAGAAGAAGGCTCAGCAGAAAAGGTCTATGACTCCAGGATGAGAGTCCAGCTTGCAGTCCTGGTCCAGACCCAGCTTCAGCCCCAGCATCCTCAAGGATGGACCTCTGAATTGGCAGAGGGCTGGATCTCTCAGCCCAGGGACACCAGGGAAGACTTCGAAGATCACTGGAGAGAGTCTGTAGCAACCAGGTGGGAGTCAGGAGTGCAGTCTTAGTGCAGGCTGTGCCGGGACAGCCCAACCCCAGTGTCAGCCAAACAGGACTATATTGTTTTAGCACACTAGGTCATACAGCTATAGTGGGGCAGAGACACTCCTAACAGTTCCAGGGCAGAAAAGAATGTTTTTGGTCAGGTTCCTAGAAGGATCTCTGAAAACAATTGCACAAAACCCTTGAAGCTGGGGACAATGCGCTCTCCATTCTGGAAACAGAACCCTACTTTAACAAAGAGTTAAAAGCCTAACTAGGGAAATCAGCAGACAACAAAAAAAGTTTCTGACCATAGAAAGTTATTATGATGGCAAGGAAGATCAACACATATACTCAGAAGAAGATAACAAAATCAAAGTTCCTACATTCAAAACTTTCAAGAAAAATAAGAATTGGGCTTAGGCCATGGAAGAGCTCAAAAGGGATTTTGAAAATCAAGGAAGAGAGAGGAAAAATTAGGAAAAGAACTATGAGTGGTGCAATAGGAAATACAAAAAGCTAACAAGGAGAAGAATGTCTTTAAAAAGTAAAATTGGCCGAATGGGAAAGGAGATAAAAAAGCTCAATGAGGAAAATAACTCCCTAAAAATTAGCATTGAGTAAATGGAAGCTAATGACTTCATAAGAAATCAAGATATAATAAAGCAAAATTTAAAAAATGAAAAAATTAGGGGGGAAATGTGAAATATTTCACTGGAAAAACAACTGACCTGAAAAAAAATTCAGGAGAGAGAATTTTAAATTATTGGTCTACCTGAAAGTCATGATCAAAAAAAGAGCCTGGACATCATTTTTCAAGAAACTATCTGCCAGACAAGATTAGAAGGGAAGCCTTAAACTGGGGAAATATTTTTACATCCAAAGGTTCTGATAAAGGCCTCATTTCTAAAATATATAGAGAATTGATTCAAATCTATAAGAATTCAAGCCATTCTCCCAATTGATAAATAGTCAAGGGATATGAACAGACAATTTTCAGATGAAGAAATTGAAATCTAGTCATATGAAAAGGTGCTCCAAGTCACTACCGATCAGAGAAATGCAAATTAAGACAACTCTGAAGTACCACTACATACCTCTCAGATTGGATAAAATGACAGGAAAAGATAATGATGAATGTTGGAGGGGATGTGGGAAAGCTGGGACACTGATACATTGTTGGTGAAACTATAAACGGATCCAACCACTCTGGAGGGCAATTTGGAGCTATGCTCAAAGAGTTATCAAACTGTATCAAAACTGTATCAAAAAGTATCAAACATACCCTTTGACCCAGCAGTGTTTCTATTGGGTTTATATCCCAAAGAAATCTTAAAGGAGGGAAAGGGCCCCACATGTGCTATAATGTTTGTGGCAGCCCTTTCTGTAGTGGCTAGAAACTGGAAACTGAAGGGATGCCCATCAATTGGAGAATGGCTGAATAAATTATGGTATATGAATGTTATGGAATATTATTGCTCTGTAAGAAACGACCAGCAGGACGATTTCAGAGAGGCCTGGAGAGCCTTGCATGAACTGATGCTGAGTGAAATTAGCAGAACCAGGAGATCATTATACACGGCAACAACAATACTATATGATGATCAATTCTGATGGACATGGCTCTCTTCAACAATGAAATGCTTCAAACCAGTTCCAATTGTTCAGTGATGAATAAAGCCATAAACACCCAGAGAGAGGGACATGAAATGTGGACCGCAATATAAGATTTTCATGCTCTCTATTGATGTTTGCTTGCATTATGTTTCCCTTCTCAGATTTTTTTTTCTTGTAGATCTGACTTTTCTTGCACAGCAAGATAACTGTAAAAATATGCATACATATATTCGATTTGTCAAGTATTTTAACATAATTAACATATATTAAACTTCCTGTCATCTAGCAGAGGGGGTGGGGGGGAGGGAAAAATTTGTTAACAGAAAGCTTTGCAAGGGTCAATGTTGAAAAATTACCCATGCATATGTTTTGCAAATAAAAAGCTTTAATAAAACAAACAAACAAACAAAAAGCAAACCAAACAATTGTTTGTTGAGTTGACATTGACATTTGATGATTCTTTTTGATCAGTGGTGTCAAACCCAAATAGAAAATAGAAGCACTAATCTGTTCATAAAGATTCCTATGCTTGCATATCAACTTGATTTTAAAATGTAATGGTATCCATGTTTTATTGTATTTTTATTTTGTTAAACATTTCTCAATTCCATTTTAGTCTAGGTGATGCTTGTGCTCAGGAGAGTTGCTACTGTCAACTTCATGCTTAACACCTCTGTGATTATTATTATTATTTTTTTTTTTTGCTTTTTGCTGAGGCAATTGGGGTTAAGTGACTTGCCCAGGGTCACACAGCTAGGAAGTGTCTAAACCAGATTTGAACTCAGGTCGTCCTGACTTCAGGGCTGGTGCTCTATCCACTGCGCCACCTAGCTGCCCCACCTCTGTGATTATTAAAAAGCATGTATTCCCTCTTATAATTTTAGCCATTTCTCTCCATTACTCATTCTCTCTGTCTCTTTTCTCCCTTCTTCCCTTGATCTCGCTATTGCTCTCTCTCAGTATCCCTGTCTCTTTTTCTTTCTGTCTCTGTTTACAGTGTCTCTTTTCTTCTCCTATTGCTGCAAACATACTTAAGTTTCTCCACCTTTAAAAACTTTTATTGGATTCTTCCATACCCTCAAACTATCATTCTAAATTTTTCCTCCCTTTCACAGGCAAATTTCTTGAAAAACTATGTACCTTTGCTGTCTCTGCTCACTTTCCTTTTGTTTAATCCTCCAACCTTCCCAATTTAACTTCTGGCCTCATCATTCAACTCAAACTGTTCTCTATCAGTGAGTTCTCAAATCAAATTCTTTTTTTCCCCTGAGGCAATTGGGGTTAAGTGACTTGCCCAGGGTCACACAGCTAGGAAATGTGAAGTGTCTGAGGCCAAATTTGAACTCAGGTCCTCTGAGTTCAGGGCTGGTGCTTTATCCACTGTGCCACCTAGCTGCCCCTCAAATCAAATTCTTAACTCTCATCAAGTTTGATGTATTTGACACTACTGGCAACTCTCCTTCTAAATACTCTCTCCTCTTTGGACTTTTGTGATATTTGTCTTTCCTGGTTCCCTTTCTACCTTGGGAAGGAACCTTTTTCATTTCTGCTTACAAATTTCTGCAGGTGTACAAACCATCAATATAATGGATTTTACTGATCTTTCTATTTCTAATTGTACCGTTGAGTATAAAAATAGGAAGAATCTTTACCTGAACTACTGTTTTAAATCTGAGAGCAAATGGGAACTCAGTGGTTATACAATCTCACGAGATGTCCATCAAGAACATATAACTCTATTTCTGTCTCCAGGATGAACCTGGGATTTCACTTTGTAAAGAAAATATTTTGACAATACAAAAGCTCCCATGTTTGTTAAACATTATAATATTTTAGTAAATCTCTTTTAATCCTCACAAAATCTTCTAATCTAATCTCTAGTAATCCATAGGGCCCAAATCAGGAGGTAGAATTGTGCCATTTTGTTCATAGTGAAAGATGTATTGATGAGGTAACACAATACTTCCTTTTGATAGACTTTGTGAGTCAATCATATTTTTAAGCAAACTTAAGTCTTTTAAGTAAATGACTGATTGCCTTTTTTTTTTTAGAAAAGGAATACTACTGAAAATGTATAATTGCCATCTTTCTCTGCATGCTAAATTTTATCATAAAGACTGATGTTGAAGTAATGATAAGACCCAGAAATCCATGTACCTCAAAGAAGTTAACAAAAAGAAAGGTTCCATAGAGAACACAATATTCACAACAACACTTTTTGTTTTAGTAAAAGCCCTAAAAACAAAGTGGATACTTATTGATGAAGAAAGGACTAAGTTGCAAAATATTAATATGATAGAATATTATAATGTAAGAAATGATGAATGTAAGAAATTCAGAGAAACATAAGAAGATATATAAGAACTGATGCTGACTGAAATGGAATCAGAAAAACTTTAAGTGCAATAACTATAATGAGGTAAATAAAAAGAACACTAAAACTAAGTATAACTGCAAAGTGTAATTGTAATGACCCATCCTGAGGGACAGAGACAGGGAAGTAGGTTTTGGCTCTCAGACATTAGTTTATTTAACTGCTTTACTTTGTTAAAAAGGAAAATTTAATTGTACATAGTAATAACAATATTGTATGATGAGCAACTGTGAATGATTAGCTGTTGTCAGCAATACAATGATCCAAGACAATTTCAAAGAACTCATAAGGAAAAATGTTATCCATCTTCACAGAAAGAAGTGATAGGATCTGAATACAGATCAAAACATACTATTTTTCATGTTTTTTTTTTTTCCATTTGGGTTATTCCACAAAATAACTAATATGGAAATTTGTGTTGCATGGTTGCACGTGTATCTATATCTAATTGTTGTCTCAGGGATGGAGGAAGTGAGAGAGAAACAATTAGAATTCAACAAAATTTTAAATGAATTGTAAATATTAATTTCACATATAATAGGGGAAAATAGAATATTATTTAAAAATAAAAGAGAAAGTTCATTGAATGGGGCATCTGAGAATATTAATTTTCTTTGTTGAGGCAATTGAGGTTAGGTGACTTGCCCAGGGTCACACACTAGGAAGTGTTAAGTGTCTTGAGGCCAAATTTGAACTCAGATCCTCCTGACTTCAGGGCTGGTGCTGAGAATATTAATTTTTAAAAGAAATTAATAAATACAAAATTTTTAAAAATTCTCTATGTAGCTGGATGTGGTGGCACATGCCTGTGGTCTGTGTTGCTGATTGGTAAATTGGTAAATTTAAATTTATAAATGTAGATTTACAAATCCCTTGGGATGGGAATTATACTCACTAAACCTAATATATTATAGATTCTTCTATTAGAATATGAACATATTGTATCATCCCAGTAGAATTTGGGGACAAGGACTTTTTAAATTTTGTCTGTTTAAGCCCCATTATCTAAGATAGGATATAGTCAATTCTTAATAAATGCTTATTGATTGACTGATTCATGTTCTGCAGAAGTGATGACAAGGAAACTGCTTCTCAAGGGAGAGAGAGCTCTAAATGTGTTTCCTATCCTGGGAACTTCAAGCCCTTGGGGTATCACCATAAGTCTGAAGACCATATGTCTCCTTTGAGAAAAATGAGACTCAGCAGAATATCAGGGAGTTTGAGGCAGGGATGGATGCCTAGGCAATCAATCCCTCCTCTCCTACTCAGGATGCTGGGTTCCCAGAAGTATTACACATTACTCCCTGTCTACAGATACCATCTTTTAGTCTGTGATCTTCTGCCCCTGCCTTTCTATGGCTGGTCTCCAGAACTCAGAGTCTAGAAATTCTTCTTTCAGGTCATCTGGGTGAGAACACATGCAGCTGCCGTTTATCTCTGAACCAAGATAGACAATAATTTGGGGAGAATATGTGTTGGGGACCAGTTCTATTTTTAGCTCTGCCTATCTTTCTCCTCCTAAAAGGGAACCCAACTACATGATTCTTTTTGTAAGCTATCAAAAAGAATTGGCTTGAATCCACAATAGTATAGTGCAATCAAGTCATCTCCCAATCATTATAATGAGATCCACACATTTGGGACAAAGCTAAAATGATCCCCCTTTTTTTTGGCTGAGGCAATTAGGGTTAAGTGACTTGCCCAGGGTCACACAGCTAGGGAATATTAAATGTCTGAGACCAGATTTGAATTCAGGTCTTCCTGACTTCAGGACTGGTGCTCTATCCACTGCACCACCTAGCTGCCCCTAAAACAATCCTCAAAGGATAATTTATGTCTCTGAGAACAGTTGCCCCTTATTGGTGAAGAGATTGATGAAGTTTTTCCAGCGGGAAGAAGGGATCTTAGGAATATGGAAGATAGAAGCAATATGGGATGGGGGGTCCTGTAGAACTGTTCAAGGATAAAAGGGTTTGCAAACATGGCAGGGGCGGTCAGTTGCAAGTAAAAGGCATGATTACTTCAAACTGAATATAATAATGGGCAATTGGAACCAGTCTGGTTCACTGACCTGCTTGAGGAGTGATCTGTTTAGACACAATTTTGCTGTTCCCCTAACTGTTGCTGCTATTTAGACCTGAATTCATCTCCTCTCCACTCTCTTTCTCCCTTTCTTACTTCATAGCTGCATTTAAAAACTAGCATCTCTTACCCTCCGGAATTGCAGCCCTTTTTAAATTCTGTTTATTTACTGTAGGTACTTTTATAAAGGGTTTTGTTGATAGAAAAAAAAAGAAGCTTATTTTCATTGCATTCTGATCTGCTCTGTGCTATTGTGTGGACCACACAGTGGGAAAGCACAGAAAGGGAACCTGTTGACCAGTACATCTAGATTTCTTCGTGGGCCTGGAGACACAAGGAGCTTCGTTAACAAAATAGGAAAAGGGAGAAGCAACCAACGAAGCATGTAATGAAAAAGACTACTGACCCTAAAACAAATGTAAAAGGAAAAAAATCTTGAAACCAGAAGAAGAAACAGAAAAACTTAAAAAATAAATAAAATGGAACACAAAACTAAGAGCTGTGTTTTGTTTTGTTTTAAAGACTAATGTGATAGAGCTTCTAGTTAGGGTTGGATTGACTGCATAGTAAGGGGGTCTAAGTATTAAAGACCCTGAGAGTTTTATCCTGTGTAAGAAGAGAGAAAGGAATCTCTGAGGGATACAGATTGGAAGGTAAGTCTTTTTTCTACTGAGGCACTTTAAAAATATCCAAGGGAGAGAAAAAGTGAGTTATTGGAGAAAGAGAGAGAGAAAAAGAGAGAGAAGAGGAAAGCAAAAAAGAGAGAGAGAGGAAAGAGATAGGAACAGGGACAGAGATGGAGAAAAAGACAAACACAAAAGAGAGAGGATGCTTTCCTAGAACCTTGTAGTGTATATCTTTAATCTTTCCCTTTCTATGACTTGTAGATCAATATATGAAAAGAATACAACAGAAAGTGACTGCATTCTGGCTTTTTTGAGAAACTGCTAACTTTTAATTGAATTGTGCCATTATTTCTTCCTTTTGCTTTATTGCTATGTGGGTAGTAAGTCCTTTATAAAAAGTTTCCTTGGTATTTTAAATTTTGCTTATTGGTTATTTATATTGAAGAATAAATTTGACAGATAAAGATAAGATAACTTTAATTAAGTCCTAGGGTTCTGTGTTTACAATAGAGAACATATTGGGGGTGAAGAGAACCTATGGAAAATTGATTATACTACATTCAACTGGCTGGGAGATCACCCTTCCAAACTAGCAATCAATAAATTGTTTAAGGGCTCGAAATATTTTATGAATTTTACTTATAATCTGTATTTTAAACTTTTTATTATTTCTTTTAGTTTTGCAGAGAAAGACACATAGACCTTTGCTCTAGACTAAAACATTCATAAGCTAAAATTATTTCCCAGCAGATTAGTTACTTTTCATCACAAGCTTTAAGGTTCCCCTCTTCCTTCTAAGGTGAGAGAAGAGAAGGAAAAAATAGTTGCTTTAAGAAAGGGTCATACACTGGGCTTGTCTCATTGAGTGGAGACTGGAAAACCAAGTCTTTCCCCCAAAGGAAGAAGGATGAGAAGTGCTTGTCATTCAAATTTCCTTCTACTGTGATCTTTTCTAGGAAATTGTAATAAAATTTGTAACATTAGCATCAAAGAAAGAGAAGAAAATCATATTATCTAATTGAATATATTCAAATCCCCAAAAGACTTACCATCCTGTAAACTAAACAACTTACTATTTATCCTCTAAATAATAAGTAGCTATTGAAAGTTTTTGGAAAGGGTAAGATCTGTGCAATTTTTGCAGCTGTGTAAAGAAAGGATCTGACAAGGGAAAAACAGAAAACTAAAAATAGTCTAAGTAAGGGGTAATGGGATAGCTAAATGGTACAGAAGACAGAGTATCAGACCTAGAGTCAGGAAGATCTGCGTTCAAATCCAATTTCAGACTCTTACTAGCTGTGTGACAGTGGGCAAGTCATTTAACTCTTATTTGCCTTAGTTCCTCTTCTATAAAATGGGGCATACTGGAAAGGGAAATGGCAAACCATTTCAGTATCTTTGCCAAGACTAAACTAAGATTTGAGTATGCAGTGAAGAACAACAACAGCAAAAAGTAATAAAGGTTTGCACCAGGATTATGTAAATGGAGGCTATACAAAAAATTCTACTTTTACAAGAGATCAAATTCATACATTTTGACAAAAAGGTGAGAAAAAAGTAGAATAGCTATATATGACCCCCAGGTTTTAGCCCTAGGAGGATTATTGGATTTCAAATCCAAATCTGTCTGAAGATGTTCAGGGAATTTCTTTATGTGGATAGAGCTCTATTCTGTGGGCTGTCTCTGGTTTAAAGTTCTAGGCAGGAAAGATGATGCTTCTCCGTTTAGTTTCCCTCCCTTTTATTGAACAAACAAGACTGTCTTCTTCCTTGAAAATATAATTTTTCTGTTCAGATCAACTTTATACAATCATTTGGAAATCTCCTTTGCCTAAACTCTAAGGTTTAGAGTTCATCACTGTTCATCTCGTCTTCACTAGCTCTTCAGAAAAGCCCAATTATGGGTGTGGTTAATTCCCTTTACAGGATCCTCACTAATCTCCAAGACTAATCTATAAATAGTCTCTCCACAACTAAGTATGGAGTAGCTTTCCATCAATCTGGTAACTTTTTTGTTCCTTAAACACCCAGGTTTCTCAGCAGAATTGTCTCCTTGTTGAAGGTCTTGACAGAAATCTTGGGTATCATACCATCATTTTTTGTCAAAACTCTTGTGAGCTAAAGTCCTAACCAATATAGGGGCTCCTTTCAGCTTCTTCTAGCCAAGAGATATATGTTATGAGATCCAATATCTCCTCATTCTCTAAAATTCCAAAAAACAAATCAATGGAAAAATGTGGCTCTCACCTAAAAATCAGCTATGATATGATAAAGTTGTATAGTAATATTAGAAATATCACATGCTGACTCCACTTAAATCTGCTCTCAGTGTTACTAACATATGTGCAATATACAATGAAATTCTCACAATGTGGGTTCCTCAAAGATAGTAAGACGTGGGTAGAAATTCCTATTTGTGAAAACTATCATTTCTTTAAATAGTTTGCTGTCAAAGTATCTACCTTGGTCAGTATGAATCTTGGCAGTGAATTTATGCACTAAGAAATAATTTTTTCACACTACTTTAGCAGTTGTGGATACTTTCTGGCACCTACTTGAAAAATATATTTGCATATCTTGGTAAAATTATCAATCACTAATCCAATAGAATAATTTGGATGAAGATCCTGCAAAGAAGACTGAGGAGTGATCTGATAGACAAGAGGAAAACTAGGTAACAATAGTGTCCCAAAAACTTAGAAAGGATTCCTAAAAACAAACAAAATTAACAAAAACTTAAGAGAGGAGAAAGTATTAAGGAAGAGAGGGTGATCAGCAGTGTCAAAGGCTGCAGAGAAGTCAAGGAGGACCAGGAGTGAGAAAAGACCATTGGATTGGGCCATTAGGACATTATTTGTAATTTTGGAGAGAGCATTTTTGGTGGAATGATAAAGCTAGAAGCAAGATTGTTACAGATTAAGAGAACCAGAGGAGAGAAAGTAGAAGCATTTCTTACAGATGACCTTTTCATGTTTAGCTACAAAAGGCAGAAGAAACCAGATGATAATTGTCAAGGATGGAAAAAAGTGAGGGGGATTTTCAAGATGGGGAAGACATAGACAAGTTTATTTTTTAATGGTGCTTTATTTTTCCAAATACATGCAAAGCTATTTTTCAACATTCACCTTCGTAAAACTTTTGTGTTCCAGGTTTTTCTCCCTCTCCTCATTCCTGCCCCCTCCCCATGGCAGCAAGCAATCTATTATAGGTTAAATATGTATAATTCTTCTAAAAATATTTCCATTTTTGTCATGCTGAGCAAAAAAAAACCAGATCAAAAGGGGGGAAAAGCCACAAGAAGGAAAAAAAAAAAACAAGCAAGCAAACAACAACAAAAGGTAAAAATACTATGCTTTGACCCACATTCAATCTTCATAATCCCGACTCTGGATGCAGATGGCTCTTTCCAACCCAAGTCTATTGGAATTGCCTAAAATCAATCACCTCATTGTTGAAAAGAGCCAAGTCTATCACAATTGATCATCACATAATCTTTTTGCTGTGTACAATGTTCTTTAGGTTCTAATCACCTCACTTAGCTTCAGTTCATGTAAGTCTCTCCAGGCTTTTCTGAAATCAGTCTGCTCATCACTTCTTATAGAATAGTAACATTTTTCTATATTACCTTCATTTACCATAATTTATTCAGCCATTTCCCAATTGCTGGGTATCCACTCACTTTGCAGTTTCTTGCCATTACACAAAAGGCTGCTCCAAAAATTTTTTGTGGATACTTTTCCCTCTTTTATGATCTCTTTGGGACATAGAAACATGGCCAAGTTTATAGGCAATAGAGAATAAGACAGGAGACAGGGAAATTAGTGAATTGAAAATCAGTGAGAATGGAAGTGACAGAAAGGGCAATCTCTTGAAGCAGATGGGATAAGAATGAGTTTGCTTTAATAGGAAGCAGGATTAATATTGGTAAAGAATAAGGTCACTTCATCATGGGAGAAAAGGGTGAAGAAGATCGTGGAAAAAGGTATTTGAATGGTAAGAGATGACAGAGTTCATTGCAAATGACTTCAATTTTTTTTTCTGTAAAATATGAAGTAAGGTTCTCAGCTGAGAAGGCAGGAGGATGGGGAGCCATGGGAGATTTGAAGAGAGATGAAAAAGTTTGTAAGAACTTCTGTGGAGTGTGGAATATGAATTGATAAAGGGAGGTTTAGTAAGATTGCAGTAGAAGTAGTGAGGGCCTCATTGAAGTTATATGGCATAAATTTGTAGTAAACCCAAAAAGAACAGTTGAATGATTTTTCTCCACCAAGCTTTAGCAGAATATAGGTTAGGAACAAAGGAGGTGAATGGTGAGAATGATCTAATGTTAGTTTGGTAAGACATAATTGGTGACAAAAAGGGGTTGAGGATCCAGAGGAGAGGAGTGTTTTAGTTCACCAAGGGGTCAAGATATGGAAAAAAGGAAACAGTGGTTAGTGCAGGGGAAATAGCCTGAGAGAGAATTGAGAAGTTAAGGATTGGAGGTCTTGGCAGAAAAAGAGTACATCAGGAAATGGAAATAAAACTTGCACAGCTATTCTCCAACAACATTATTCTTCTTCCCTTAAGGCAAAGCTTCTTACACTGTAGGTAGGCAGTAACTAAATGTGGGGAATCATGAAAAATTTGACAATAAAAGGTATCAATTATTTTGCTAAGATTTAATTCTTGAAGTAAAAATAAACAAGCACATCCATCTCATTAGTATGAAAATTTGCTTTTGACTTTAATAAATTATATGAATGTCCAAGAATTGTTTTAAAATAAATTTTTTGTGATTTATTATCAGTAAAAAATGTTTATTTATATACCTATTTTATATACCTATATAGCCAGGATCATGTAAAATTTTTTTTTTGAAAAAAGGGGATCAAGGCAAGTCCTGCTTTGAGGGACAGGTGCAGCAGAAGGTGGATGGAAGGAAGGCCTGAGATCAAAAGGTAGGTTTGCAACACAGATTCTCCAGGTAGGTTTACAGCACAGGTTCTCCAGATGAAATATTGTGCTGGAAGCAGGAGGTGGAATATGTCTTATGCTGGTACAGATGGAAATTATTTCTGGGAGTAGACAGAAAATGTCAGACCTGGCCCTTTACTGCCTTTCTCTCTGGGAACAAGCTTTACTCAGTATGAAAGGCACAAGCATGGAAAGGTCACAAAATGTTTGACTCCTGACTCCCCTTCTCACCTGGAGACTGATAATGAGGCAATAGCAGAAAGAGATAGACTATCACAAAGGGAGGTCCTTTGGAAAAGAATAGTGTGCAGATATTGGATTCCAGCCCGTAGTTTGCATTATTCCAATAGTATTTTTTTTTTAACATATTGGACTTGAATCCAATCTATAATGATAATTCAAGGGTAGTGGGTTCGACAAGTCCATCTTTTTATAAATATAGTGTGTGTATTCTGGCTCACTAAAAGTCAGGCCCATTATACCTGTAGCTTTTCTTCTCTAATTGCCATCAATTTGAGCCTTGAACGGCTGAGATCCCTCCCATTATTAGGGGTCAGTGACTCCCCCTCAATTCCCTTTAACTACTGAATACTAAGTAGCTTTTACAAAGGTATATCCACTTCAAAGATATCACAAAGAAGAAAGTTCAGGTCTTTTCCCTCAACATGGCAGAAGTATTCTCTTCCCTATACCCCAGCTTCTTAAACTGTGAATCATAACCCTCTATGGGGCCTCAAACTGAATGTGGGGATCACAAAATTATGATTTATTATCAATAAATGTTTGATTTGTATACCTGGTTTATATACCTATATACCCGGGGTCATGAAAAATTTTTCAGGGGAAAAAGAATCGCAAGCAGAAAAAGTTTACCACCTCAGTCTCTGAAAAAAGTAGACTCAATGCTTAACTCTAAGTTCTGCTGGTTCTTAGCTCACCTACTGCTGGACTAGGTAGGGTCCCACAGGTAACCCTTGAAGGTGACTTCTTAATCCCTAGGACGATGAGGATGCAAGGGATCTGGAATACTGGGATGTCAGAGCATCCTCTTGATCTTTCAAACTCATAAGGTCGGGGCAGCTAGGTGATACAGTGACCAGAGCACTAACTCTCAAGTCAGGAGGACCTGAGTTCAAATCTGGCCTCAGACACTTAACACTTCCTAGCTGTGTGATCCTGGGCAAGTCACTTAACCCCAATTGCCTCAGCAAAAAAAAAAAAAAAAAAAAGCAAAAAATAAACTCACAAGGTCATAGGTGCTCCAAAATTCTTCAACTAAAAGGGAAAAAAACAAAACAATCACATACATATGGCTTTAGAGAGCAAAAGGCCCTTGACCTCTTCTCTTATTGCACTGGATAGACTGAAGGAAGGACTCATTAATAAAAGGAAAGAGAATGGTTCAAGCTGACAGGCTTTGGCAGCCAACCAAACAGAATCCTCTTCAACACATGTTTATATGGCAGTACAGAATGTCTATTCATGCTCCATGGTCTCTCCAAGTCTCATTCTTTAAATATTATCAAGATATATGTTATATGTTCACTCAAGCAAAATATATTCCCATATTAGTCATATTATAAATGAAAAAAATAACATATATACAAAAAAAGAAAAATAATATGCTTTGATCTGCATTCAGACCCTATCTCTGAGGGTGGATAGCATCAGTTCAAGTAAGCCTTTCTAGATATTTCTAAAATCAGCCTGTTTATCATTTCTTATTGCACAATAGTACACTATTACAACCATATACCACAAAATTCAGTCATTCCTTAATTGGCATTCCCTCAATTTCCAATTTTTTTTGCCACCACAAAAAGCTGCCATAAATATTTTTTGTATAAATAGGTGCTTTTCCCTTTTAAAAAAATTTCTTATGTATAGAAAAATTGCACATGTTTAAAATATATTGGGTTACCTACTAAGGAAGGGGGTAAGGAGAAGAGAGGAAGAAAAAAAATGGTAACAAAATTTTTCAAGGGTGAATGTTAAAAAACTATCTATGCATGTATTTTGAAGATAAAAAGCTTAAAAAAGAAAGAAAGAAAAGAAAACTCATATTCATGAGTGCAAATTTTTCCTTAGACAATAGCTACATGACCCTGGACAAGTCACTTAACCCTTTTTTGCCTCAGTTTCCTCATTTATAAAATGAGCTGGACAAGGAAGTGTCAAACCACTGTACTATTTTTTGCAAATAAAAAAAAAAATAGAACCTCACCAAAAATGGTGAGATGAAGAATCATACATGACTGAAGTGACTGAAAAAAATACCCTGGTATTTTGTGTATCTGGGTTCTTGATTGGGCATGTTTTTTATTGATTATTTTTGCAATTATCTCTCCTTGACCAATTATCTTAATAGTAGTGTTTATTTTTAATGGTTTAAACTTTGATCTAATATTTCTTATTTTTTATAGAATCATTCACTTTTCTTTGCTCTATTCATTCTTTAAGAACTTTCACTATTTGGACCACATTTTGTACCTTTCTAAAACAAAGCTATATATGCATCATTTCATTTTTTTTCTCTTAAAGACTCTAATTAAAATTTCATTATTTTAAAAAATTTCTTTGGGATGCAGACCTAATAGTAATATTGCTAGGTCAAAGTGTATTGCAGTTCTTTTTTTAAAATAATTTTCAATAATATTTTATTTAAAATACATGTAAAAATAGTTTTCAACATTCATTTTTGTAAGACTTTGTGTTCCAAATTTTTCTCTTTCCCTTTTTTCTTCCCCCTCTCAGAGATAGCAAATAAAATGATATAAGTCAAATATGTGCAATTCTTTTAAATATATTTCCATATTTGTCATGTTGTGCAAGAAAAATCAGACCAAAAGGGAAAAAATATGAGAAAAAATAAACAAACAAGCAAAAAGTGAAAATGCTATGCTTTGATCTATATTCATTTTCTATAGATCTCTCTCTGACTGGAGATGGCACTTTCCATTACAAGTCTGTTGGAATGAAATGCATAGTTCTTTAGCCTTTTGGACATGGCTCCAAATTGCTCTCCAGAATGCTTGGAGCCATTCACAACTAATATATACCAACAATGCTTTACTGTCCCAATTTTTCCACATCCCATCCAACATTTATCATTTTTCTTTTCTGTCATATTAGCCAATCTTATAGATGGGAGCTAGTATTTCAAAATTATTTTAATTTGCATTTCTCTAATCAATAGTAATTTACAGCATTTTTTTTCATAAGACTAGGAAACTTTGCTCATCTGAACACTGCATGTTCACATCCTTTGACCATTTCCCAACAGGAGAATGACTTATTCTTATAAATTTGATTCAATTTTCTAAATAGTTGAGAAATGAGGTCTTTATCAGGGATGCTTGCTGTAAAAATTATTTCCCAGATTTCTGCTTTCCTTTTAAATTTGGTTATGTTGATTTTGTTGGTGCAAATTTCTTAAAAAATTTCATATAATCAAAATTATCCATTTTACATTTTATAATTCTCTCTCTCTTGTTTGTTCACAAAGTTTTCCTTTCGAAGGAAAGGGCCCCACATGTGCAAGAATGTTTGTGGCAGCTCTTTTTGTAGTGGCCAGAAACTGGAAACTGAATGGATGCCCATCAATTGGAGAATGGCTGAACAAATTATGGTATATGAATGTTATGGAATATTATTGTTCTGTGAGAAACGACCAGCAGGACAATTTCAAAGAGACCTGGAGAGACTTGCATGAACTGATGCTGAGTGAAATGAGCAGAACCAGGAGATCATTATACACGGCAACAACAATACTATATGACGATCAATTCTGATGGACATGGCTCTCTTCAGCAATGAAATGTTTCAAACCACTTCCAATTGTTCACTGAAGAAAGCCATATACACCCAGAGAGAGGGATGTGAAATGTGGACCACAACATAACACTTTCATGCTCTTTATTGATGTTTGCTTACATTGTGTTTCCTTTATCTGATATGTCTTTCATGTAGATACGATTTTTCTTGCACAACAATGATAAGTTTGGAAATATGTATACATATATTTGATTTGCCAAATATTTTAACATAATTAACATGTAGTGGATATCCTGCCATCTAGGGGAGGGGTGGGGAGTTGGGGGGAAAAATCTGTAACAGAAAGTTATGTAAGGGTTAATGTTGAAAAATTACCCATACATATGTTTTGCAAATAAAATAAAATTAAAAAAAACAAAAAACAAAACAAAACCAAAAAAACCCAAAAAAACAAATGTTTCCTTTCTTTGTAGATTTGATAGGTAAATTATTCCTAAAATGCTAATGTCTAAATCATGTACTGGTATATATATTCAAACCTTTTCCTAATGTTAGTTCTGTAAGCCTCAGATTCTACAGCACCAAGGTTGAGCTCTACACATAATCTTACACCTAATAATCTAGTTTATACATAATCCTCTTCTCAGCAATTGCAACACAAAGTGGCTCTGTTTCAATTGTCACATAATGGTAACATCCTTGTGTGTATGTGTATATATATATCCATATAAATTCCTTATGTATATATTTTTATATATACATATATGTGTATGTGTATATATTTATATATATACATATATGTATGTGTGTATATATGTATGTATAAATTCCTTAATATATATATGTGTATTTATATAATTCCTTTGTCTCTTCCAAGAAGTTTTTCCTACAGTTCCATCTCAGCAAATTTTCTGTGAATTTTGCCAATGAATCAGCATCTGTGGTGTGGTCACTTTGCTTTTCTAACCCTTTGAGCATGAGTCTTTGCAGGGGTACCTGATCTCAGACATTTACTTGTTATGTGACCCTGGGCAA
The DNA here is from genome assembly GCA_023553655.1 of Myrmecobius fasciatus. Lineage (NCBI taxonomy): Eukaryota > Metazoa > Chordata > Mammalia > Dasyuromorphia > Myrmecobiidae > Myrmecobius > Myrmecobius fasciatus. Next base: position 22,042 of record JAJPUD010004820.1, on the reverse strand, counting down.
ATCACTTTAACCCTATGTGCCTCAATTTTCTTATCTGTACAATGGGCTGGAGAAGAGAACGGCAAACCGTTCCCATATCTTTGCCAAAAAAAAAACTCCAAATGGCATCACAAAGAGTCAGATACAATTGAATGACAACTTCCTGAAGCAGTTTTCCTTGCAAACTTTGCTCTTGTGTTTCATTTTATATCCTGTTTCTACCAATTTATTGTAATGTGGTAGATAGAGACTGCCAGAGATTAATGCTTACTAGACACCCCCTTACTTCTGGCAACTGCAAACTAGCTCCAATCTAGTCTTATTCATTTCTTCAAGCTTTTCTTTGCTGGATCAATGCACCATATTATTGCAGCATTGTTCCACTAATACTAAATTGCATCTCTTGCAAATAGGCTTTCGTGACTTCAGACTGGGGAGTCCCCAGGCTCTGCACAAGTCCAGAAAGTAATCCTCTAAGGCAGGGGTCAGCAAAACACTGCCCCCAGTCAAATCCAGATAGCTTGTGAGCTAAGAATGGTTTTTACATTTTAAAATAAAGTTGTATTGTATTTTGTAAAAGGGGCAAGAAGCAGAGACCTGTATCTGGCCCTTGCAGTAGTTGGGGAAGGACTCCTGGGACATTCTACTAATCAATTTTTCTAACTCATATACAGGGCAGCTCTGTAGTGATTCTATAACCTGGTTAACCCAAACTCCTCGTGTTTGTTCCCCAGGGAAATAAGCTTCTTCTTCTTCTTCTTTTTTTTTTTTTTATAAAAGATTCCTAACAGACCTAAGATATATCTCTGCAATAAAACCTCTAAAAAGGTTCACTTTCTGCCATATAGAATCTACTTCTGTCTCTTCCATGGGAAGAGTTTCCTTTTGCTGCCACAGCAGATCTGCCTTCAGTTCACCTTGCAAAAGAAATTTCTTTTCCTGTAATAGGAATTCTAGCTTCAGTCCAATCCCAGTCCAGTTTTGTTTCTGGTTTGAATACTCCTCTCAAACTGTATTTTCAAGCCTACTTTGAGCATCATGACCATCTATTCTGACCAGTTCCTCCCTCAGGAGTGGATAGGTGTGGAAATAAATTTTCAATATATTCTTTTAATATATTCTCTTTTTGAACAACCAACAGAAAAATAAATAGTCTTCTCAGTCCTGACCTTGGCAATTTTTAAAAATTGCCGACTTGTTTAATTTAATTTTTAAAGTAAAATTTTTTTTTAAAAACTTCACCTAAATTTCCTATCATATCTCTCCCCCTACTTACATCCAGAGAATCATCTCTTATAATCCTATAAAAGGATGTCATTTTTTTTCAATTACATGTAAAGACAATTTTTAACATTCATTTCTTTAAAATTTTGAGGGTTTTTTTTACCCTTCCTCCTTCTCTCACTATCCTTTTCCTTAAGATAGTAAGCAACTTGATATAGGCTATTTATGTGTAACCATGTAAAACATATCTATATTGGTCATGTTGTGAAAGAAGAAATATGCTAAAAGAAAAAAACACACACACACAAAAAAAAAAAAAAGAAAGTGGGAAAAAAGTATGTTTCAATCTGCATTTAGGCTCCATTAGTTCTTTCTTTGAAAGTGATTCATCATGAGATTTTTTTGAATTTTCTTGGATCATTATATTGCTGAGAAGAGCTATAGTTAATCATGAAGCTAGGTTGCTGATCTTGTGTGTGATGTTCTGGTTCTGCTCAATTCACTTTGCATTAGTTCATGTAAGTTTTTCTAGGTTTTTCTGAAATCCATCTGCTTTTCATTTCTTATAGGACAATAGTATTACATTACACTCATATGCCACAATTTGTTCAGCCATTGACCAATTGATAGACATCCCCTCAATTTCCAATTATTTGCCACCACAAAAAGAGCTGCCATAAATATTTTTGTACCTATAGATCCTTCTCCTTTTTAAAAAAAATCTTTTTGGGATACTGATCTAGAAGTGATATTGCTGGATTGAAGGGTATGTAGTTTTATAGTCCTTTGGGCATAGTTCCAAATTACTTACTGAATGGTTGGAATGGTTGGATCAGTTTGCTACTCTATCAGTAATACATTAATATCCCAGTTTTCCTATATACCCTCCAACATTTCTTTTTCTGTCATATCAGCCAGTCTGATAGGTGTGAAGTGGTATCCCCGAGTTGTTTCTATTTGCATTGCTGTAATCAATGTGATTTTGAGAATTTTTTCATATGATTATGAATAATGTTGATTTCTTTATCTGAAAAGTTTCTTTTCATATCCTTTGACTATTTATCATTTGGGGGATGACTTGTTATAATAAAGAACTTTAAAAGAGAAAGAAAAATTCAGCAAAACTAACAAGATCCAATATATATGTGATTTTTTATTCAGTATTTTTTTTAAAGTAGGGGGGTGATATCTTCTCTTATTTCTTCTTGGGACCAAATTTGGTCATTATAATTTTGCCGCATTCAATTTCAATTGTTTTATAGTTAAGCTGTTTTAGTCATTATCAATATTGTTTTCCTGGTTTTGTTTTCTTCACTTTGCATCAATCATATAAATCTTTCATGATTTCCTATATTGATTATATTCATTGTTTCTTCCCATTTTACATATGAAGAAATTGAAGCAAACAGGGTTAAATATCTTGGCCAGGGTTAACACAGTTCATGTCTGAGGCTGGATTTGATCTAATGAAGATGAGTTTTCTGACTCCAGGCCTGGTGCTCTATCCATTGTCATACATTCATGTTCCAATTTGTTTAGAAGAGTTTCTAAAAAATGCTTTGGTGAATATGAGATCTTTCTTTTTGTCACTGAACTCCCTGTGGAATCTTTCACTTTAAAAAAAAAATTACTCTTATTCCCTCCTTAGATCAGGAGCCCCTTATAAATCGCCATCTCAGAAACATCACAATATTTCTCATGTAAGTTTTACTCTTTTTATTTAATAGACTTAACCATGTTGGTATTCAGCAATAAAAAAAAATTAGCTAAATACCAAACATTTTAAATTATACCACAGATATTATCTGACAGTTAACTCTATTTTCATACACACACTTGTCTTTTATCAGACAAATAATGGGCTATTTGACAATGGTTCATTAGATCTGATCATGACATTTATCGGTTTTTATTTTTATTTTTTTGCTATGAACCTAAAAATCAACAAACATGAATATTTCAACATATAAAAATGAATGAAAAAAGGTTAATATGTGAAATGGTGAATTTTTATTGTATACAATTGTTTATTTTTTGATCTATCACTTCTGGATCGGGCATAGTCAATGGATAAAGTTACTTTGGAAAATGGTATGTTGGCTGCTGGGTTTGAATTGATAATGGTTTGGGTCTTCCAAGTTGCTGTTCAGGGACTTGTCGCTGAGCTGAATTTTGAAGGTTGCTCTTCAGGATCTCACTAGAATTTTCACTGTTTTCACTCTGGCCTTTCAAATTTCATAAACTTGAATGGCTAGTCCATTATATCTCTGATACTCCTTTACCTAAGAACAGGAAAAACCATATACCATAGAGACAGAAGCAACAGTAGAACCATAGGCTTATGGGCTACAGGGAGCTTGGGGTAGGGGGAGATGAAGGCCTGAGGTCTCTTTCTCCAATTAGAAGCACAATCCACTTCTGCACCCCTTTCCCAGTGGCCTTCTGCCTCTCTCCAATGGTCTCTACCTCTGACTAGTAAATTGCCTAGCCCATGAAGCCCCAGATTACTTCTTCATTTCTGCCCCACAGCCTTCTTCTCATGGTAGATACATCTCTACCCTCCAGTTTCTTCCACCAACTGATAAACTCCACTTTAGCTCTCCACTCCCATCATGCTCTCTTCAGACCCCAGACCACCTCTTTATCTTCCTTTCCCTCATCCCCCAATAGTAACTTCCCTGCTTCCCACCTTCCCAAACTCCTCTTTCCAGTCCCCTTTTATGTATTCTTTTCCTTCTCTAGAATGTAAGCAAGGACTATCTTTCTTTTTGTTTGTATTTTCATTCCTACCTAAAATTATATTACAAAGCAGCGGTCATCAAGAGCATTTGGTATTGGCTAAGAAGTGGAGCAGTTGATCAATGGAATAGGTTAGGTTCATAGGACACAATAAGTCAATAACTATAATAATCTAGTCTTTGATAAACCCAAAGATCCCAGCTTCTGGGATAAGAACTCATTATTTGACAAAAATTGCTGGGAAAATTGGAAATTAGTATGGAAGAAACCAGGCATAGGCCCATCCCTAAGACACTATACCAAGATAAGGTCAAAATAAGTTCATGATTTAGACATAAAGAGTGATATTATATTTTTATTCCTAGAATTTAGCACAATGCCTGGGATTTAGTAAATGCTTAATAAATTTTCCCTCTATCTATTCAGTTATTATTTGAATATTCAGGAAACAGGAAAGTGAGGGAAGATTCCCTTTGGTTGGCTAACACCTTTTAATTCTTTTTGAATGTACAACCAGTTTGATGTCATCAGCCAATTAAAAATCTGTTTCCTCAGTATATTTTTCATGAACCAGAAAAAGAAAATAATTATGTATATATATTCTGAAACCCATGCAGGAACTGCATCAGGCAAGCATTCTGTGCACACTCATAAGGAGTTGGGTTTGGCTAGTCCTCAGTTTCACTCTCCCTTTGTATAAAAAATTTGCATTCTGGGCAAATTGGCCAGGGTATGTTTTGAAAATATCCAGTGCAGGAAAACAGGGACACTAATACATTGTTGGTGGAACTATGCCCAAAGTGCTATCAAACTGTATATATCCTTTGATCCAAAAATCTTTCTACTGGGCCTGTATTCCAAAGAGATCTTAAAGGAAGGAAAGGGCCCCACATGTGCAAAAATGTTTGTGGCAGGCCTTTTCACAGTGGCAAGAAACTGGAAACTGAATGGATGCCCATCAATTGGAGAATGGCTGAATAAATTATGGAATATGAATGTTATGGAATATTATTGTTCTGTAAGAAACGACCAGCAGGATGATTTCAGAGAGGCCTGGAGAGACTTGCATGAACTGATGCTGAGTGAAACGAGCAGAACCAGGAGATCATCATACACAACAAGAAGATTATGATTAATTGTGATAGATTTGGCTCTTTTCAACAATGAGATGATTCAGACAAGTTCCAATGGTCCAATGTAGCCATCACATCCAGTGAGAGGTTTGTGGGAATTGAATGTGGACCACAACACAGTATTTTCACTTTTTTGTTATTGTTTGCTTGCATTTTATTTTCTTTCTCATTGTTTTTCATTTTTGATCTGATATTTCTTATGCAACACAATAATTGCAGAAATATGTATAGAAGAATTACACATCTTTAATATATATTGAATTACTTGCCATCTAGGGGAGAGGGTGGGGAAAAGGGAGGGAAAAATTTGTAACACAAGGTTTTGCACAGATGAATGTTGAAAATAATCCATGCATATGTTTTGAAAATCAAAAGCTTTAATAAAAATATTTTTAAAAGGAATAAATAAGGCACCTAGGAAAGTCCAAAAATAAAAATACATAAAAGAAAATATCATCCACGTCTCCAATACTGAAGGTTATGTTGACTGGTGACCCATTGTTCCTGAACCTGCTTGTCAATCTGTGTTGGGGAAAGGCAACACCCAGTACCCTGATATTTGGCACATATTCAAATTATCTCCAACCTGTCAGTACCTAGAAACTGTCCTGTATTTGCTACCTTGGGTTGGAACTGAGATACAAAGGCCCAATCTCTTTTACAGCCATGGACTTAATCTTAATTGTCTTTATCTCATTATGAAAGTTACCATTAAAAGCTACCTTGACCTTAATACCTTAATAAACTCCTTTTAATTCTTTTTGTGGGCAACTAAGTGGCACAGTGGATAGTGGGCTAGGCCTGGAATCAGGAAGACTGACTGTGGATTAGTAATTTAAACTGTTTGCCTCAGTTTCCTCATTTATAAAATGAGCCAGAGAAGGAAATATCAGTCTAGAACACATCTAAGATCTTGGAGAAGTATAATTAGTTTTCTTCTTTAATTGCTATATTTCCTTTGCTATACAGAAAAAAGTCTCAAAGTAGTCAAGATGTTATAAAGCTACATGTACATGTCCAATTGTCGCTAGAGAGTAATGCAAATTTAGCAAAGAACATTTCACTAAGTTTACCAAAGATTTCTTCTTGCATTGTTACAAGGTACTTAGTGCTAGAAATTGCCCTTCTTAGTCCAAAAGTAATAAAGGAAATCACTTCCTATCTTCAAAGGAAACCAGCTCGGAACAGAGCTTTCCAGACCAAGTGGAGTTCTTCCCCAAAGGGATTTAGAACCAGTCAGCTAACAGTAATCTCCATTCCTTTAGGTGAAAAACCAAAACACTGCTTTTGAAACTGGTGCTGGGTATAAGAATAGGGAGAGACTAAAGCTTTTTATCTTCTCTCTCTCTTTCACTAAGGACCTTCCTTCTGTTTTGGACTCCCACTAATAGAGCAGGTTCATAAAATTCCACTGGCTTCCTGCAACAACACAGAAGACTCAAATTTTACTCCAGGGATTTCTAAAACACATAGGAAATCTGGATGAAATCTCTAGTTGTCCACCATCTACAGAGGGCACACTAAAATTATCCATTGGGTCATTGCTGCTGAAAGCACGATCCAAATGAAACTCCAAACCAATCTTTCTCCTTATCCTGGCAATGTCTAAAAATGTGCTGGCTAAGTCAGAAGAAGCCTTTTCTACTTTGTATTTCTTTCCTGAACATAAGTGATTGAACGATAATCCTAATGAACATTTGCAGCTTTAGAAGCAGCTTTGTGAATCCAAGAGAAACTGCACTACTGGGTCTTGCAGTTAAGAATGAATGGCAGCTGGAAGTTTCACAAGGGAGAGTGGACAAGATGGAGATTTGACTTGCATGGCACAAGCTGCTTGCTGTCTCTCCCTCAGAGAGCCTATTATTCCCAGCAGGCTGGCTTGCATGCCCTGTTGGTAGCAGATGGTTGGCAATTGGTAGGAATGGCTGGCTTCTTCCTTAGAGGAGTTGCTTCCCCCTGAATGATGCATGTGATGGTTGGGCTGGAAGCAGGATTGGTGACCTGCTTCCTCCTTATTACATGGGTACCAATATAGCATCCAACTAACTTACCACGCTGGGAATCAAACAGTAAAAAAACTGCAGGGCAAAATCCCAGGACTTACTCTCCTATTTTACTACTTGATCAGCTTTGGGTAAATCAATTAACTTCTTCTCTAGGTCTCATTTTCCTTGTCTATAAAATGATGGGGTTGGCCAAGATGACTAATTGGGTCCCTCCCAACTCTAAATTATGATATGTTATCCTTCATTTTTATCGCAGGACTAATCTACTTTCTTTTTTAATCAAAGTATTGAAATACTTAGCTCATAGGATTGCTGTGAGAATCAAATAACAATGCAGGCAAAAGCAACTTAATATCCATAAAGAGCTTTATAAATGTCAGATATTTACAATTTATAATTATGTACTCTATAAAAAGACACTGTATGACTTTGTAAGGATTTATAGGATTTGAGTTTGAATTGTGATTTTGCTGTTAACTACTTGTATGAGCTTGGACAAGTCAATGAATTTCTTTTTTTTAAATGAAAACTTTTTATTTTCAAAACATATGCATGGATAAGTTTTCAATATTAACCCTTGCAAAACCTTGTGTTCCAATTCTCCCTTCCCCTTTTCTCCTACCCCCTCCCCCAGAAGGCAAGTAATACAATATATGTTAAACATGGTAAAATATATATGTTAAATCCAACATATGCATACATATTTATACAATTATCCTTCGGGACAAGAAAAATCAGATCAAAAAGGGAAAAAATGAGAAAGAAAATAAAATGCAAGCAAACAACAAAAAGAGTGAAAATGCTATGTTGTGATTCACACTCAGTTCCCACAGTCCTCTCTCTGGGTGTAGGTGCCCCTTTTCATCACAAGATCATTGGAACTGGCCTGAAACATCTCATTGTTAAATTAGTCATTGTATAATCTTGTTGGGTCAATGATCTCCTGGTTCTGCTTTCAATGAATTTCTTTAGACCTCAGTTTCCTCAACCATAAAAGGCAAGGGTTCACCCAATTGATCTCTAAAACTCTTTCTAACTTTAAATCTGTGATTCTACTTAGTATGTATTTAGTAAAGTACTTAATTTAATAAGTAGGTACTTAATACATGTCAGTTAATGATGGTAGAATTCTACAGTTTTCCCTTATTCTACAACGTTTCATAATAACAATATTGCCCACTTATATAGCAATTTAACTTTTACAAACATAAAAAAATTTTCTTGTTGACTCAGACTTTAAAAAACAAAACAAAGTAAAAATAAATTTCATTAAGGTATTAAACTGTTTTTAACTTAACAAAATGGTTTCAGGCAGTTTTCAGATGAAGAAATCAAAGCTATCTATAGGCCTATGAAGAAATGCCTAAATCACTTTTAATTGTAGAAATGCATATTCAACAATTCTGAGATGCCATCTCACACCTATCAGATTCCCAAAATCAGATGACAAAAAGAAAAATGATAAATATTAGAGAAGATGTGGAAAAATTGGGACCCTAATATATTGTTGGAAGAGTTGTAAATCGATCCAACCATTTTGGAAAGCAATATGGAACTATGTCCAAGAGGCAACCATACTATGCATACCTTTTGATACAGCAATACCAGTATTAGGTCTATAAGCCAAAGAGATCATAAAAGGTGAAAAGAACATGTGCAAAAATATTTATAGCAGACCTTTTCATGGTGGCAAAATATTGGAAATTGAGGGGATACACATCAATTAAGGAATGACTGAACAAGCTGTGATAAATGAATGTAATCAAATGATACTGTATGATAAGAAATGATGAACAGTTAAATTTCAGAAAAACCTGACAAGACTTGTATGAATTGATGTAAAATAAAATTAGCAAAACCAGGGAAATATTGTATACAACATCAGCAACATTGTGTGATGATCAACTTAAAAATGACTTCACTCTTCTCAGTAACACAATGGTCTAAGTACAAAGGACTCAAAAGGAAAATGTTATCCACAACCAGATAAAGAACTGATGGATTTTGAATGTAGACTAAAGCATATTTTTTTTCACTTACTTTATTCTTTTCATGTTTTTTTTCCTTTTTTTTGTTCTATTTCTTTCACCACTGTGACTAACATGGAAATATTTTATATGATAGCACATGTATAAAATATATCATCCTGGAAAAGGAGAGGGATAAAATTTGGAATTCAGAATCTTGTAAAAATGAATACTAAATTTTTCTTGATGTAACTGGGGAACAAAATAAAATACTACTTAAAAAAATAAAATGGTTTCATTTTTTTTAAAAAGCCCTGAATCAAGCCAGACAAATTTGTTTTCCAATATTCAAGTTTTAGCTGCTTCATGGAGGTTCCACTGATGACTCTGGCACATAATTAACTCTTCTCATCTTAATTCCTGTGGTATATAATTATTTTATAAAATAATTTATCTATATTTATCTTGTTTTATTCCTTAGTTATTTAAGTCTTATCTCTACAATAAGAATGCAGGCTCCTTAAGGACAGGGACAGTGTCTTTTTTTTTTTTTTTTAAATTGTATCTTTCACAGTTCTAAGTATCTAAGACCTATTGAACTTGGAGTCAGGAAAGCCTGAACTCAAAATCTACCTCAGATACTTGCTAATTATAATAGCTTTTTAGTTTTCAAAATATATGCAAAAAGAGTTTTCAACATTCGATTTTGTAAAACCTTGGTTCCCAATTTTTCTCCCTCCCTCCTCTAGAGAGCAGATACTTACTAATTATGTGATCATGGACAATCTCTCTGTGTTTCAATTTCCTTATCTATAAAATGATGGAGTTGGACTTAATGGCCACTAAGATCCCCACCAGAGATGAAATTATGACCCTAAAATTTTGAACTGGATGATGACTGAGCTAAGAGCAAGCATCTTTGGATTTCAATGTTAGACAAACTAATCATCTAGCAGTTGGAAAACTGCTTAATTAAAAAGCATCTGTCCTTATAGGAAATAAATTTGAGAAAACAACTTGAATTTAGTTGCAGTATGAGGTCACTACATGCAATTTAAGGCATCTTCTGGAGAAAATAACCTTCTCTTTCAATAGAATAGAGACAGCTAGCGACAAGAATGACACAGGGAAGCTAAATTAATTTTAAAAGCAAGTTAGAGAAATTAAGGACTGTAGCTCCTTTGAAAAAAGAGATTAGGAGAAGAACTCATTAAGATTCACCAGATTCTGAATAGCATTGAGGGTTGGGATGCTACAAAGCTATTTGACCTAGAGTCAAGAACAAGGAGAGATGTGACAATAAGATTAGCCGGAGCTGGACACTACAGGAATTCAGAAAGGAATTTTGGAACAGAGTAACATAAATGTGGACTCAACGACCCAGAGCAGCAAGAGAACTGACTCTTAGATATAGTTTTTAGAAAGGAATTGAACAGGTTCTCTTTAGAAGGCAACAAAAGATGATGAGGGTAGAAAGGGCTCCCTTAACCCTCCTTTTCACCCTTGCATTCTGAATGCTGGGTTGGTTGAAATTTGTAATCATCCCCTTTGTATCAGCATGTGGTGTTAAAACATTATTTGTTAGGCTAAGGCTTCCATCCAGCCCATTCCTTTTCCTATTTGAAGCTGGTTTAAGCCAGTGCAGACAAGGGAGCAGCAGCTTCTCTCCTCAGGGATGGAGCTCACAAAGTACCAGGAGCTTTTCTTAGCTGGAGACAGAAGGATTTCAAACGGATAAACCTTCAGTTTCATGGAAATATAAGAACATGATCAGTCCTAAAGGCAAAAACAAAAACAAAAAAATAAGACAGAAAGCTGCTCAAGTGGGTCTGGCTTTGAGAGCTGCTTTTAACACAGAACTGTGATATATGTTACGATTTTGAGTTATAATTCATGAGGCAGGAATGTCCTTTTCTTAAATAGCCCGTAGAGAAAGGTATAGACACCTGGAACCAAAAAAAAAAAAAAAAAAAAAAAAAAAAAAAAAAAAAAAAAGCCATATTTCTTTCATCATGTTTCTGTTTCTAATCTGCATTTTAGGAAGGTCGTTTCACTGAAGAAATACTCTCTGATAAGGCAATGAAAGTTAGCCAAGTTAAATTTCCAACCCTGATTCTTTTTCTCAGAATATTCTTGTGGTCATTTAGCCATCTCCCTGACATCATGTTTTATTAAAAAAAATGATTTATTAAAAGCATCTTTTGCCACTTTCTGAATGAATTATCCTTTTTTTTCATCATCTTAGGCTTGGTTTTAGGGACAGATGTGATGGGGGAGGGGAGGCAGTGCCCCAGCCTTCTGGGTATTCCTCATGGATCTCTATGTAAGCTGTAGTTATTGTAGAAGGAGAGGGATATTGCCTGGTTCTCAGGGCTAGGTGAAGGGAAAATTTGGTGGCAAATAACAATTGGGTGGAAGATATTTCAAAATAGGGATTCTGAAGAGAGTTTGATGCAGGGTGTCTTAACCATAGACACCAGTAAGTTTCTTGCCTGAATTATCTAATTTGATCTGCAGAACAACCCTGTGAAGAAGAGGCTATTATTACCCCATATTACGGATAAGGAAACTGAAACCTAAGAAGGTTAAGGGATCTGCCTCCATGGTTACAGCTTAGTAAGTGTCAGAGGCAGCATTATTCATGTCAAAAAATATATATCTCAATCTGCACTATGTTTTATCTTGAATTATCTGGAATTTTAATTGGCATTGTGCTGATCAGAGGTCTTAAGTCTTAAAAAAATTGTGTTTACTTTGTTTCTGTTAGTCTATAAATTATTTTGGTTCTGCTCACTTCACTCTGCATCAGTTATCAATCAATTAATAAACAATTATTAAGTGCCAACTATATGCTAGGCACTGGGCTAAAGTACTGGAGATATGAAAAAATGCCTGAGAGTTTACAATCTAGTGGAGAAAGACAACACCCAAAAGGAAGCTAAAAAGTGGAGTGGGGAGAGAGAGAAGGAAGGAACTCATTGGAGGGGTATGGTGGAGAAGTTGGTTAGAAAAGTCCCAAAGTAGTATAGTTAAATGAGAAATGAAGAGAGTCCATATAAATATTTCTAGGTTTCTCTAAAACCATATTCTTAATTATTTTTTATAGAGCAGTAGTATTCTATCACATACACATACCATAACATTTTTAATTGAACCTCCCCAATTTATAACTCTTTACCAACATAAAGAAAAGTTGCTATTGGCATTTGTGTGTGTGTGTGTGTGTGTGTATGGATATATGGATATGTATAATATATATATATGGATGTGTGTTTATGTATGGATTATTTTACTCTTTCTTTGATTTCTTTGGGTATAGACCTAGTAATTGTTTCACTGGGTCAATACATATGTACAATATAGTAAGTTTGGAGAAATATATAACTGATATAGTGTGCTAAGAAAGTGTAACACTTCTTTAGCATCCTTCCAAGGGTGGCTATGTGCCAAGACAAGCTGACACCATCAGTAACCCAAAGTAGCTTTGTCCAGCAGGAGATTGAGGAGGATCAGAAGTGAGCAAATAGCTGAGAAGCAATTTTGCCCAGCAGGTGACACATGGTGCATTCTGTTCTTTAAAGAGACTAAGAATGTAAAGGGCTGCCATCCAGAGCCCCAAGTGCCCCAGACACATGGATTTCTCTACTCATCTGACTCCCTGTTCAGTTTCTATCCATGTGTGCCCACTTTTCCCCACAGATATTGCTTGTGTTAGTAGGAGAATGTGACCCAGGTTTATGAGTGGATTGTTATATTTTAGTTATTTTTAATCTTGCTTTCTATTGTAGGCAACCAAAATATTTTAATTTGTACTTATTTTGCCTTCCTATTTGTAAATGTTTCATGTTTAAGTCAATTGTATCATTGTATTGTAATTGGAAGAATACAAGTCACAGCTCAATATCTATACCATTGAGTAGTAGGAATATATCCCACTATATTAGGGTTATATCCTTAGTACCATTTAAGAGTTTAGTAGTAGCTCCTCTTGGAAATCATCTTGACCTGTTGATCTGTAAAGCAACCCAGCTCTAAACCAGGCAAAGAAAGTATTTGGGGAAAAGTGGGTTGAGTAGTATGTCTGGGTTGTGGAATTTGGATTTTATTTTCTTCTTCAGCTTAGTTCTCAAGTAATTATGCTAATTAAATTGGAATACTCACTATTTCCCAAACTCATCCTACTTATTCCTACTATGCTATTCTGTTTTAAAAAATAATAACAGCTTTTAATTTTTTAAAATACATGCAAAGATAATTTTCAACATTCACCCTTTCATAAGTTTGTGTTCCAAATTTTTCTTCCTCCTTCCCTACTTCTTTCCCCCGCCCCCACCCCCACCCCTAGACAACAAGTAATCCAGTACAGGTTAAATATGTGCAATTCTTCTAAATATATTTCCACATTTACCATGTGTATGCTATTCTTTTTAACTTTCCATATACTTTTTAATCTCTATCTGTTGAAAGACCCATTATGAATGGTCTCTTACTCTTTATCCATCAATATGAAATTAGCTATTTCTTCTCTAAACTTCCCCAACATTCATTTAATTCAACAAATATAATATTATATCTGTATACATCTAATCTACCCTCCGCCCCAAACCCTCTAATCATCAGTCTAATAATAATCATCAAGGGAACAATCTTATTTATCTTTATATCTCCTTCAGTCTTATCAGCATATAGGATATAATTAGCTCAATAAAAATTTGTTTCATTTAATAGTTTAATTTATCTTATTTGTAATGGACACCTATTAAAAGTATCTAAGCAGGAGAGTAATGTAACAAAAACAGTGTTTTCAAAAGTTCCATCTGAGAACTTTTTAGGGACACACTGAAGGAAGAGAAATCAGTAAAGATCACAGCAAATTTTATTTGACTAGGGCCTCAACAAGCATAGAAGCAGTGAAAATGTAAAGGAAAGATAAAAACTAATAGGGTTTTGGTTAGAGGGACTAGAAGGAGAGAGGAAGGAGTCACTATGAGACTGAACCTACTATGAAGAGATGTAGAAAATGTTTTTCTTTCATTCTCTTTATATACATAATTTTTATTTTTATATATATACATATTTTTTAAAGATGTATGAAAATCAGTAGAAGGTACTGGGGCTCTATGTGTGTGTATCTATATTTCAAAGGGAGCAATGCTGGCTACGGTGTTAAACAAGTTGAGTTTGATATAGAAAATCTAAGTAATAGTTGGAGATAGGGCACTAGGGCTTAGACTAGAGGTCACAGTTGGAACATTCTTAGATAGTTGATAGCTGAAATCATAGAAGCAGATGAGTTCTTTAAGGAAGAGAAACAATCAACATTTATTAAGAGTATTATGAGTTAGGCGTGAGTGATATAAATTTAAAAGTGAAATAGCCTCTGTCATTGAGAAAATCCAAATTAATAAAATGCAGAAAGGGGAAAAAAAAGTTGATTAGTTTAGTCACCCAAGAAATTATACTTATATTCCTTGTCAGTAGTTCCTTCTCAAGCATCATCACTATTAAATCATTATTTACTGCTAATTATTACATGTTCATCTGGATGAGATCACCAATTCATTAGGAACACTGGAATAAAGTTCTAGACAGTGTTTTTTAAGACCTGCTCTCTACCTTCCAAGAATTCATAATCTAGTTAAGGAAATAAGACAAAAATTCATAGTTGAAGAGAACAAACAAGTGTCCCAAAGCCATACTAGATTAATTGTCCAAAGGATTTTCAAATAACAATTGCTTTGGAAGTTCAGAGGAGGGAGAGATCACTTCAGGCTGTTTTGATTTGAAAATACTTTTTTGTAGGAGCTGTTTGGGATTTGAACTAGATCTTAAAGACTTAGTAGGAGAAAAGTAGGAGGGAATAGACATTCCAGGCAGCTGCAACAAAAAAAAGTTAATTTAGGAGGAAAGAGTGAGTAAATTATCTTAACTGAAACAGAGGATTTCAGTAGGTTACCAATGGGAAATGAGACTAGAAAAATGGGATACGATAAATTTTAGAAGTCCTTGAATATGAGGCTATAAAATCAAGACTTTTTATCTCATAGGCAGAGGGGAGCTACTGAACAATGATCGAAATGATATTTTAGGAATACTAATTTGACACTGTATCTTTAAAATGATTAAGTATAGAATTGTAGAGCTAGAAGCAACCTTAAGCATCGTCTTAGTCAATCTGCTTACCTAATAGATAAAGCAACTGAATGAATCATAGAGAGGTTGTGATTTGTTCAAGGTTCTCCACCAAATTGGTGGCAATCATCCTACAATGCTTTTGCATTATATTGAATAACAGATCTGAATGATAGAACACAGAAAATTCAAAATGATTAGTTTACTGAAACTAATGAATTACAAAGTGAACTAAAAGGCCCATGCTTGTGCGCTCTCTCTCTCTTTCTCTCTTCCCACCTCTCCCCCTCACTCCCTTCTCTCTCTCTTTCTTTGTCTCTGTCTCTGTCTCCCTCAATCTTTCTTACTCCCCTCCTCTCTTTTGGAACTTGAAAAGACAGAACTAGGTACAGCTCAGTGGACTTGGTGGGATGAGGACCTCCAACACTGGATAATTTCTTCTTTTCAAGAACAAAAAATGTCTCTCTACAGACGCACATGGCAAATTGCAAGTGTTCACACAAGTGGCCCGAGAACGAAATTCTTTTTTTAAAATTTTCAATTGTATTTTATGTTTCCAAATACATGTAAAGATAGTTTTCAACATTCATTTTTTTATTAAAGCTTTTTATTTACAAAACATATGTATGGGTAATTTTTCAACACTAACTCTTGCAAAACCTTGTGTTTCAAATTTTTCCCTCCTTCTCCTCCTCCCCTCCCCTAGATGACAAGTAATCCAATATACAACATTCATTTTTGTAAGACTTTGTGTACCATATTTTTCTCCCTCCCTCCCTTACCTTTCCCCTCCCCAAGATAGCAAGTAATCTGATATAGGTTAAATATGTGCAATTCTTTAAAACATATTTCCATGTTTGTCATGTTGTACAAGAAAAATCAGACCAAAAGGGGAAAAAAAACATGAAAAAAAAGAAAGAAAAAAGGTAAAAATATTATGCTTCGATCCATTTCTTTCTGGATGTGGATGGCATTTTCCATCCCAACTCTATTGGAATGGCCTTGAATCCCCCAATTGATGAGAAGAGCCAAATCCATCACAATTGATCATCACATAATCTTGTTATTGTGTACAGTGTTAAAAGGGAAATTCTTGATGTTTGTCTTTTCTATTTCTCTTTCTGAACATGCCAGAGAGCAGACATGAGAACAGATTTTTTCAGCTCAAGAGTAGTAGCAATAGTCAACTGGTATTGATTAAAAACCTACTAGATACTAGGCAGTAGGACTACAAAGAAAGGAAGAAAACAGCTTCTGTTCTAAAAGAACTCATGATATAAAGGGAGAGGCAACATGCAACAAAACATACCAATATACAATGTACAGACAAGATATATACAGAATAAACTGGGGCTAGTCTCTGAGAGAAGGAACTAAAAGACCAAGGTCTCCCATTTCATCCAGGGCCATCTCCAGTAGTGATAATCTGTATCTATCTGGCCACTGGACCCAGATGGCTCTGGAGGGGAGAGTGAGGCAGGTGACCTCACACAGCCTTCCCTCATTTAAATCCAATTCATTTGTGTCTCATGGCATCATCTCCTGATGTCGTGGTCCTGTTTGAGAATGGACAAACAATAACAAGAGGACTGAGAAAGGATTTTTGCAAAAGGTGGACATTAGCTGCGATTTGAAGGATGACAGGGAAGCTAGGAAATGGGAATGAAGAGGAACTGCTGAGAAATTTCCCCAGAAGCTCACCACAGAAACTCTTTTATATGTGGCCATTTGGGAGAGGATTGCCATTTTGAAGCTGTTTTCATAGATAGCCCCAAGTTCAAGTATTCCTAAATTCAAGAGCTTGAGATACCCCAACAGAAACAGAAGGGAATTTACTGATGGAGTATGCTCCTTGGAGAAACAAAGATTGCTTACATTTAGGGAAAAGACAATGAATTACTCAAACCAGATAAATCTGATGGAAAAGGTTGCTACTTGTTTAACATATCTCAAAGTGTTTTACCTTGGGGAGGAGCAGGGGAGAGGACAGAGCCTAAACCACAGAATGTCACTTCAGGTTTTGAGGGACTGGGAATGAATCTGTAGTTAAGAGACTCAGTATAATGTTGAAGGACTGCCCCAAGATCAGCTTCCACTGAAGAAAGGATGTGGAACTGATCATTTACTTTAATGTTTTATGTATTTACTTGGTTATGAGTTTTTGAGTCTTTTCATTCTTACATGTTTTTTATGGAATTAAATTAAAGTTTTCCATACCATCTATGTATTTGATAACATTGTTCAGATTAAAAGAATGCCTTTTACTTTATTTGGGGAATCCAGACATAGACTATATAACAACTATTATCAGATTTTCCTGAAGCTTTAGGACAACTATAGATGCAGGCAATGAAATAAAGAGACAAACTGACTCTTTTAGGTCAGACTCCCACTATAAAACCCGGTCATGTAAGCTGGGACTCCCAAACACCATGCCAAAGGAATGGAAGCTTTTTGGAAACAGGTATCATATTATTCTTGATTTTGCACTGCCTTATACATCAAATGTACTTTATAATTTTTTTTATTGAATTTAATTCAATCAATAATAGAAAACTAATGAGACATCTTGGTACATGGGAAAGAGCTCTGGATTTGAAGTCAAAGAACCTTAATTTGAATCTTGGCTCTGCCACTTACTAATTGTGTGATGTTAGGCAAGTCATTTTACTGTTATATACCTCAGCTTCTTCATCTGTAAAATTAAAAGGTTGGAGTAGATGTTAGCTAAGGTCCCTTCCAGATCCAAATCTATGATTTATGAATACTATTTAGGGCAGGGATTCTTAATTTTTTTTGTGGGTCATAGTCCCCTTTTGCAGTCTGGTAAAACCCAGAGACCCTTTCTCATATATATATATTTTTGTTTTTTTAGTTAATTAATTCTTGTTTATTGACAAATCTATTATTAACACAGTTGTTCATAATACAATATTGCTGTTGATGTGTACAATGTTCTCCTAATTCTTCTCACTTCACTTTATAACAATTCTTTTTAAGTCTTTCCAGGTTTTTCTAAAATTACCCTGCTCATTTTTTCTTATACCTTAATAGTATTCTATCATATAATGCTTTTAAATATATAAAATATGTAGGATCACAAAGGAAACCAAATTTATTGAAATATAAGTATGAAAAGAAAAAAAAATCCAGGTTAAGAATCCTTAATCTATGGCATAGCAAGTATCTGTCTTATGCAGAATGGGATCAAACAGGGCCAGTTAAGTAGGAATACACTCCACAATTAGAAAGATATGGAGACAGGGAACTAAGCAGGACAAAAATTAAAAGAAAAAGAGGAGGAAGTTCAGTATGTATAAACATGTGACAGAGATCGTTTTTGATGGAATTAACCTATATGTCTCTAAGGATTATAGAACACAGACACATGGAAAAGTCATTCCACTGAGTAGTTATATCTTTTTTTTTTATTTCAAGATTCATTGGGAAAACCATTACACAATGAATGTAAGCAGAAGTATAATTTTATATAAAAACGTTTGCACCAGAGGAAAGCACCAGAAATATCACCTAGGTCAATGAGGGGAGCTAAGTGCTCAGTGGTTAGACCACCAGTCCTGGAGCTTGAAAGACCAGAGTCCAAATCTGACACTCATTATCTGTGTGATCCTAAGCAAGTCACTTATGCTCTATTTGCCTTAATCTACTGGAGAAGGAAACGGCAAACTACTGCAGTATCTTTGCCAATAAAACCCCATGGAGCAACTGTCATGAAGGGACACAAATGAATAATAACAGCAATGAGCATTGAAGGCAAACTTCAGTTGGGATAGCTAAAACTGTCTCTTCAGAAGAAATAGAGACCCATGTGTCAGGACACTGATATGGAGACTCTGGGATATCATGCACCTGCTACTTCTGTTGGTGCCCAGTGACCATGTGACCTAATCCCAGGAATTGAGCCATCTAATAATTCTTGATAATTAAGTGTTAAGGTCAGTTGTTTAAGCTCAACACTTGCTGTCCAAGAAACCTGATTACTGAAGAATGATAGTGAATTAGTAACCCTTACAGCAAACAGATATAAATGATTTTGGGGAAAAGTTTAAAATGAATGCAGATAGTAAATACAGAGAAACATAGAAAGATCTATATGAACTGATGCAAGTGAAGTAAGCAGAGCCAAGAAAAAAATATGCATAATGAGTGTTGTAATGTAAACAGAAAGAACCATCCAAAAAAAAATCAAAATTGAATGATACAAAATTACAAAGAACTAGCATTAGTACAAAGAAGATATATGAGAAAACCTCTGCAGAGGTACTGAGTGTGGTACATTGTTCACATTTTCATTTTTTTTTGTTTTGCATTGATCAGTTTTGCTGATTTTTCTCTTTTTTTTCCTTCTCTTTTATTGTTATATAGAATGGCTTTCTAGGAGAAGGGAAAAAGAAGAACACTAGAGGAAATTTTAG
Source organism: Myrmecobius fasciatus (assembly GCA_023553655.1). Taxonomy (NCBI): domain Eukaryota; kingdom Metazoa; phylum Chordata; class Mammalia; order Dasyuromorphia; family Myrmecobiidae; genus Myrmecobius; species Myrmecobius fasciatus. The sequence goes on along the minus strand of JAJPUD010004820.1, from coordinate 2,426 downwards.
TGATTAAAAAAAAGACATCAAAAAATTTTTAAAAGATGTCAATAAAAATTTATTTATCTTTGAAATAATTTTTAAAGTAAAAATTAAGAAAGAAATTATTTCATATTTAGAAGTGAAGAAAGAGGCTTAGAGATCAAGAAGCAAATCTGGCTTAAACTACCTTGTCTCCTAATACCTGGAATTACAATTTTGGTCACTGGATTATCATTATTCCATCATCATCATCTGTTTTGATGAAAACAAATGAATAGCCAGGTAAAAAAAAAGTAATCCTTGGGGATGATTATGAGAGGCAAAAACAAAAAAAGAGAGAGAGAAAGAGAGAGAAAGAGAGAGAGAGAGAGAAAGAGAGAGAGAGAGACTTAAAAGCAGAAAGTAAAGGAGAAGCAAGATAGGAAGTTTTAAGGGAATATTTCAACTCAATAACAAACATTAAGCACATATTATGCACAAGGCACTCTGGTAAGGTCTAGAATACAAATACAACATTCTCCAATACATCTTTACCCTTCCCAACAAAAACAAAACAAAACATAACAAACTCTTGCATTTCTGTTCTCAAAAGGCTTATTTCTACTAAAATGATATATCTTTTGAAGTATTTGAAGAAAAGCTCCTAACTCTGGTATAGGTTTTCTCCAAGGAAGGGAAAAAGTTTAAAGACATTTTAAGGAATACCATGAAGGATCACTACAATGGGGAAAAATTTCTGAGAACTCAACTACTTTTTTAAAGGAAGAAATCATGTGTACTTCCTAATTAAATATTTTGCACTTAATAACTAAGCGATGCTTAGTTTAAGTAGCTGGCTAGCTCAAATTTGTCCTCTTCTGTCAAAATATAACTGTATGTTCCTACAATGATGACACATTTTTTTATTCCTATCAACCTTAGTTTTTAAGCTTCTTAAAGAAAGGATTGTCAAAGTTAAACACAGTATATATCTCCTTGATGGGAACTAAGATTGTTCAAGAATGTGACTTAAGTTCGATGAGTCTCCTTTTTGGAAACGTTGTGGGCAAGGGTGGATGATTGTCTTTTTGGAATGGAGCCTCACTACCTAGAATCATGGACTTTACTATGTCTTTCTGTCCTTTGCTGCCATAGTTAAAGTAAAACTTAGCTGTAGACTTGTTGCAGTGAGAAACTCTCTCATCACACAGCTTTAAAAAACTTCTGATGCTTCTAAGAGTTTCGCTAGATAGATGGCTGCAGAATTTTAACAGCCTTTTCACGGTATCTGTTTTTGTCCATTTTGTATCAATATGTTAATTACCTAAGATCTGTAAAACATTTAAAACCTTTTCCTTACATCTACATCTGTGCTCTCTCATCCAAGTCTTCCAGATCTATACCGCACTAAAGGATACTCTCTAAAACACAGCTTTCCCCTCCCCCCGTTTTTCTCAAACCTTATTGTGCACACTCCTTCAGGCTGCTTTCTCACAGTGAGGGGTGTTCAGGGGTAGCAGTGCTCCATTACTAGGCTTCTCCGGGGCAGTCACATGTGTCCATTCCCTGGGTAGGAGTAGGGGGGGGATTCCCTCTTTATGAAAGGCCGCTGATTGGTGCCTCCCCCCACCCTCCCCAGTGCACTCTGGCCTCAGTCCTAACATAGCTCCAAATTAGCCAGACCCACTCAGGGGCAACCCTTGTGGAGCCCAGCAACTGGTGGAAGCTACAAAAGCTGGAAAGGGCAGGCAGAATGCTGGTGTTGGGCAACCGCTCACTATTTCTGGGATTCATAGGATGGATGGCATCCCACTTGTTCTCCCCGATATCATCTTCATGAATAATAACTGAGTGCCCACATGTGCATGCCTCCGGATATACCCCCTCTAAAAAGTACCACCCCAGGGCCCTTTAAAAGGGCGCGACCACTAACGCCGAGTGAGGTGGCCAACAACCCTATTTGCTTTTCCCTCCTAGAAATTCCACGTTTTTCCACCCCGAATATTGGGATCAGGACGAAGAGATGCGTTAGCGATCCGTCTACTTGTTCTCCTTTCCTCCAATTGCCCCCTTTCTGTCGCGGGGATCCCAAGTGTCCTCTCTCTTCCCCCTTCTCTTGTAATGTGGCTGTCCCGGCTGGTGCCGGGGGTGGGGTGGGGGCGGAGGTTGTTGTTGTGGTGAGGGGCAGCCCCGCCCCCTCCTCGTGTGCGGCCCCTCCCCCAAGCTCCAGTCCTCCCCCTCGGGCTCCCTCCTCCTCCTCCTCCCGTCTCCTCTCCTCCCCCCCCCAGCCCCATCTGTTTTCCCCAGCGGTGTAATGATTATATTGTATGGAACTGGGGGCAGCAGCGGCGGCTGCGGCAGTAGGAGCAGCCCGAGCCGCGGGATGGGTCCACGCCAGGGCCACCGTCGCCAGCCACAGCAGCAGCCGCCGCCGCCGCAGCCCGAGCTGCGCCGGCCTTAGAGCCGCGGTCCCC